>JAMPIV010004857.1:225000-409995 GCA_024509875.1 Oreohelix idahoensis | reverse complement strand
TCGAATATGGCTTTCATACAACAGGTGTGGGGGTCTATCAGTTTCATTTCTCCTTATCAATATTCCAATAGGTTTGTATGCCCTGGTCGGTCTGTTAACACCTCTGCATGATTATTTAGAACCTGTTGCACTCTCTCTTTCTGAGTTTTCGTTAAATGTGTACTGATTTTCACCTGTGCTGCTGTCTCACAGGGGTGTAATGGATATTCAAATGATGAAAGTGGTTCCTTTTTCATCTCCATGGCGATGGACAAGGTCAACAAGTGTGTCTCTTCCTGATGTTCTCTTTCCAAATATTTCTTCAGGAGATTCACATGATAGATTTTTTCTTTCCCCTTCTTATCTATCTTATAATTTGTTCTAGACACCTTCTCTAAAACTGTATATGGACCCTGCCATCCAATTTGTAACTTATTCTGACTCCCGGGGAGAAGAAGCAGTACCTTCTCTCCCACAGCCAAATCTCTGTCTTTCGCCTTCCTGTTATAATAGGCAGCATGTTTCTTCCTGGCTTGTTTCAAATTTTCATTGGCAAGTTTCCAGCCAGTTTTTAAACGAGTGGTCAGCTCATTCACATATTGGTATGAAGATGTAATGTTTTCCTCTGCCTTTTCATCAGTCCACGTTCTTAACAAAGCTTCGAGTGGACCTTTTATTGGCCTTCCAAACAATAATGTTGCCGGGGCCATACCGGTTGAACTATGGGGTACCTCCCGATAAGCAAAGAGGGCGGCGTGCAGGTACTGGTCCCATGTATCTGGTTTTTCGTGTGCCAACTTTCTCAGGATCGACATCAACGTGCCGTTAAATCTTTCCACTTGGCCGTTCCCTTGGGGATGGTACACACTACAATGGAAGTGTTTGGCCTGGAAGATCCTGAAAACTTCTTCAGTTAGTTTCCCCTTGAACTGAGAGCCATTATCAGTCAAGATTTGATTGGGAAAGCCTAACCTTGTGAAAATTGTGAGCAATGCCTCTGCCACATGTTTAGAATCAATCGATGACAGGGCTACTGCCTCTCCCCACATAGAACAAGTGTCCACCAGAGTCAGAATGTAGCTGTTCCTTTTCTTGGTTCGGGTGAGAGGTCCCACAAGATCCACGGCAACTCTCTCAAAGGGTGTTCCCACTATGGGCATTTCCCCCAAAGTTGCTGGTGCAGTCCAATGTTTAGGTGCTACTCGTTGGCACTCTGGACAGGATTTTACATATCGTTTGATATCTTCAGTTATTCCTGGTCAGAAATAGTGACAAGCTATTCGCTGTCCTGTTGCGCTGATTCCCATATGACCACTGAAGGGAATCGCATGCCCTAGTTCCAACACTTTAGTCCTATATGAAGTGGGGAGGACCAGCTGTCCGTGACCATTGGATTCAGATCCAGCCTTCCTATATATCAGTTTGTTCTTCATATAAAACTCTCCCTTGCCTGGAGGTGTATGAGATTTGGGCAACTTCTTGAAACATGGCTTGAGTGTTTTGTCCTCAGCCTGTGCCTTCCTCATCTCATCTGGGTGAGTATTTATTGGATTATCCTCCTCCTTTTTAGACTGTGATCTGGTCTGCACTGTTGCCAATATCACAGGTCTCTTGGGATTCCCCAAGAAGACATATCTACACCCCAATATCAGAGGGTAGATTGGCTCATTTATCACTGCTGCTTTTATGATTCCTTCCACATATCGCGTTTTCACTTTTATTCGGGCGACGGGAAGTGTCATGGTAGCTACATCCTTGGTTGCAGTTTGAATCTCCACTGTTTCTGTGGTGTATTGATCGGCCTGCACCAGGTGAGAACTCACAACGGAATCGTAATCTAAACCGGTATCATATAAACACCTTATAGTGACACCATTACAGATGACATCTTCACACACTGGGGGGTGGTATGGTTCCTGTAGTTCTTCAGGTTTGACCTTCTTTTCCTTTTTCCCCGATGTCATAGCAGCACAATGAGGAGGTTTCCTTCTACAATGGTCAGTGTCATGATTGTTCATCTTACAATTTTTACACCACCTTTTTCCTTGGTTGAAAGATTTTCTTTCATCATATTTCCTTTCATCGAATTGTGGGAATTTATTTTTATTTTCATACCGTGGCCTGTCAAACTGGTGCTTACCTTTGTTTTGATCCCTAGGATCAAATTTATTAAAGTTCTGTGGCGCCCTAAAGTTATCCACCTGTTTCTTTTTATTACCTGTTACCTCTGCTTGAGCTGCTTGATACCTTTCAGCAACATTTAGCAACTCACCCAGCCTCTCTGCACCTTGTTCCATGAGAAACTTTCTCAGGTCTGGAGCCATGGACTCTCTTAATTGCTCTATAAGGACCATTTCCTTAAGATCTTGGGTTTTCCCCCAGAGAAGTCCATTTCTCCAAGTATGTCTCTATTCGTGCAGAGAACTGGTGATAGGTTTCACCTGACAGTAGTTTAGCATTCCTAAATTTTTTCCTATAAAATTCTGCATTCTTTTCATATCTTAACAAAAGAGCCTGCTTTAGCATGTCATAATTTTCCTGATCACCTCTGCTCATTTTTGCAAAAACTTTATAAGCTGCCCCACGAAGTCCTTGAGATAACTTTAAGCTCCACCTTTCTCTCTCTAACCCATACGTGGTAGCTAATAATTCGTATCTATTTATATAGCTCTCAATATCATCGTCTTTCTCAACAAAATGATCTAAATGAAAATTCATAGCTGAGGTTGAGGCTCCTTGGCTAGCAGTGGCATCAGAGGCAAAGGGACTGGCACCATTTTCAGGAGCATGGCCCTGAAACTCAAACTCCCTTAGTCGTAACTCATGTTCCCTTTGTAATCTCTTCTCCTCCTTTTCTGCTTCCCTTTCTGCAGCTAATCTCTTCTCTTCTCTTTCTGCAGCTAATTTCTTCTCTTCTCTTTCTGCAGCCTGTCTTCTTTCCTCGGCTTCCAATGCTTTAGCCTCTTTGTCAGCCTCAATCTGCAACCTCTTAGTCTCAGCCTCTAATTTTCTTTCGGCCTCTTTTTCTAATCTTCTTTCTTCCCGTTCAATATATTTGTCACATTCCGCAGTGACATAAGAAATCATAATTTGCCCGTCCATTCCTAACTCTTTCGCAGTCTGTACAGCAGCAGATCGAAATTTTGCCAGGTCGGCCATTGTCTAACAGATAAATGTCTAAAATATTTAACTAAACAATTTTATCTATGACTAACTAACTTAGGACAACACAGGCACTATGAGCTCAACCTTATTTATTTTCACCCAAGGATACCTTTTACTTCTTATTATTCCCTGAAGTGAATTACCCCCAATATTTGTAATAGGGAAAGATTCCAAATCCCGAGAGCGAGACCCCAATATATGTGGTGAAGTGGGATGTTATAAATATTTATAGGGGGACTTAGTGTACTGACTGAGATCAGCTGTGAAGGTGTCTATATCTAATGAGAGTAGTGTATTATAGATAACCTTACTTGCTGCCACATATGTATACCTCAGTCAGAATTATTCTGGAATAGTGTGATGACTACGTTATATGTCTAGGGTATGTGTATGATGAAGTGTAAGTCATAACAACAACAGACAGATAAACAATTTAATTTATTCCACCACACTTGACAACACTGTGACACTCACATACATAAAACACTCTACGAGGATATCTTAAAGGAGTCACTGATAACTTTTCAAATAACAATATGTATTCAGTGCTGTCATGAATGTATAAGTGTCCTGATTCAAATACAAAGGGAACCAGGAATCACAATCAATTTTAATTACAAGGTATATGTACAGAATTTATTAATATGAATCTTGTAGTGACATATATAATTAATAGTATCCTATGTGTGTCAGTTGTGTAGTGGTAATCTGAGGTAATACTGGTTTTGTTTTGTTCAAGCTCTGTTGGTATTTGTCATCATGACTTCAATAGTTTGTCTTTGTTGGAACTAGTATTGGAGATGTTCTCAGTTCCTGGCATTAAAACAATTGAATTCCCCTCTTAATTTTATTTTAGAATGTCATTTTAAGATGGGGTACATAATGTTGAGCTCCACGGCCACACTCTCTTATCTTTCGTGATGACTGCAGTAACGGCCTCCTCTGCTCGATTACTTTAATGAGTTCTGGAGCCACCCCACTGGTTGCTATATGGACCAAGGAGTATGCTGTCCACCTCTGGCTTCAGCAAAGCTCTGACCAGGTGCTGCTCAATAACTTTAAGACCACGGTCCCTGAAACAAGAAGGATGTACCTTCTACGTCATAACTAATTTATACTCTCTTTCTACACTGAGCACAATACATCACAAACATTGAGTTCAGAGCGTTAGGCCAACTGTCAGCTTCATCTGAAATACTTTATACCAGTATTTTCCTCCCTAATGGTTACTACGCCTCTGCAATTCCAGCATTATTTCTGTCTAATCAATAATCTAGGTGTCAGTGTACTGTTTGGCCATTCCATGCAGTTTTACTTTCCTCCGACACCTTCTGTTCAGGCTGGAGCTCTATAGGCTTTACATCATGTTCGCTACTGAACTACACATATATACAGACATAAATTATCAATTTACATTCAATTTTCATTAAAAGATATTGAATATTTCAAGCTTACCACAATTCATAGAATAATAAACAGTTTCGTTGACTGGCAATGAATATAGCACAACTCCGATCTGCCGATGTCCCAGGCTTTATTTTATAAAAAATATACACTGGTGCTCAACGCACTGCTTCTTAGTAGGTTTATTACAAGATGTGGCAATGAACAGACGCTCTGAATCGAGTATATTCGCAGCTCTACCCAATGAAACCATGTCTACACATCTTTTCAAAAAAGTACTCCTTTTCACGTTCCCCTTGACAACACAAGATAGTATTTATAGCCCGACCAATCGTGTTTAGTCTTACATTTGTTGCGCTCCAATCAATTTGGAGTTAACATGGTAGGCTATTTCCGTAACGTAAGGTTTTTTCAAACACGTTATAAAAAAATTTTATGAGCAGAAATGATTTCATGCTGTCAGGCACCCCCACTATTTTATTTTGGCCATAACTTGGTAATTCCTAGACTATTTGCGTAACGTTTTACATATTCTTTGTCAGCAAGCCCTAAGGAACCCAAATATACAAATTTAAAAGAGCTAAGTGGCTGCGTTCAAAATACGCATTTTCTACCACCTCCTGTTTACTTCCATCCCCATGTGGTGTCTGGGTACTGTCATGTTTTCAAACGTAAACCCATCTATTGTCATCTTTCCTAATAAGCGTTTTCCAGGTTTTTTAAAACCTAACTCTGGGAAGGTTAGTGTTTTTATCACTGTCCGTCTGAAAAAAAGTTAGTGCATGTGGCCTTACACGCGTGATGGCAGCAATTGTGTATCGCGCGACGCGTGTTTAGTATTGCATGCTTCCTGCCTTCATTCGCCCCTCTCTCTCTCCTGCTTTATCTGTCTTTTAGTTACGCCGTGTATGGAATGAATGAAATATTAAATCTAGGTCATTGATCAGCTTGCGTATCTCAAGGTCAGTACACGTTTCATTGAAGAAAGCGGGTAATAATACAGTAGGCTTTTACTATCAACGTGAAAGCGTTACAATTTGCAGACGAAGCAGAAAACAAGGGGATTTCGAGTACAGTCATTGTGACAGCACTGTTTCTTTTACCATTTCTCTTTCCTTTTATTAAATTTATTTGTTAGGCTTCATATTTACCTGATAATTTATATATGTGGATTAGAATATTCCACGACATGCTCCTATTTCACGGGAGTTGTTTGCAACATTGAAAAAGAATGATGATTCATTAAAAAAATTTTTTCAGTATGTGAACAAAAAGAATACCAGCAACAAACTTGCAAAATCTAGACATGACTTTATACTTAAAAATGGGATTTTGGTTAGAGTAATACGGGAAAAGGATTCATCCTTATGTTATCAGATCTTAGTCCCATCCTCTATGAGATCTCGTATATTACGACATGCGCATGACTCGCAATGTGCGGGCCATATGGGTTTTTCGCGTACCAAATCCAGAGTGCTTTCGGCATTCTACTGGCCAGGCGTCCATAGGGACATCACTCTCTTATTGTCCTGTCCATGTTTGATATGTCAGGAAGTTAAGGTACGAGGCCATTTCATGGGCTTCTATTCAAGCTGCGGTTTTACATCCATCCCATCATTTAGACACATTTGATAAAATCCTAAGACATTATTGGTCCGATGCTTCCATCTGCTAGAGGGCATACGCATATTCTTACGTGCATTGATATGTGCACTCGTTGGCCAGAGGCCATCCCTCTCAAGAACACTTCATCTGCCAGTGTAGCAGAGGCATTGATGTTAATCTTCTCACGCATTGGTTTTCCACGGAAAATCTTGTCGGATCATGGGGTTCAGTTCATTTCTGAAGAGTCAACATGTCTCAAGATTCATGAAGACATTAGGTATAGACAGATCTCTTAGTTCTAAGCTTATCATCCGATGTCAAACGGAATCGAATATGGTTTCAATAGGACACTCAAGCAGTTGTTGGGTAAGATGACCCAAGACCATCCCCAAGACTGGGATCGGGTCATACCCGCTGCTCTGTTCGCGTATCGCGAAGTACAAAATCAAGCCACGGGGTATGCCCTGATAAACGGTGTGTCCCAAACACCTCTGCGTGATTATTTAGAACCTGTTGCACTCTCTCTTTCTGAGTTTTCGTCCAATTCCAGCTAGTTTTTGGCATGCAACCACGCGGTCCGATGTCGTTAATCCACGACTTATTGGTTGACGAGAATATTGAAGAGGAAACTCAATCCTCTTATGATATCTCTGATCTCTCTGAGAAAGAGAATCATAGATGCTTGTAGACTAGCTACTGCATCATCCGAACAAGCCAAAGAAAAAATGCTCGTCTATTGCAAACAATATAGTAACGTCTTCGCCACTTATTCCCGGTGATGAAGCTTTTGTATTACTTCCTGCGCATAACAATCGTCTTTTAATTACCTGGAGAGGTCCTTTCAGGATCATCTCAAGAATATCCGATGTCGACTACATCGTTGATGTTAATGGTAAACATAAAACCTTCCACATTAACATATTGTTGAAGATTAGTATTACCTCACGTCCTGATTATCTACAGTCAGTGTTCCAGGCAACTGACGATCCTACACCTCCTATTCAACACTATTCTAGTTTGTCAGTCATCCAAGAAGAAGAATGGTATGAAGATGTAATGTTTTTCCTCTTCTTTCGATGATGTACAACTACCAATACCAGTTGTACCACTCCATTCCACTGAGAAATGGAATGATGTTACAATCTCATCTACTCTTTCGGCTGATCAACGTCAGCAAGTCTCTAATATTCTACACTCGTATGAGGATGTCCTCACTGACATCCCAGGTCATACGTCAGTCATCCAACATGACATTATTCTGACTGACGATACGCCTATTCGAGTTCGCCCATATCCTACCCCTTTACACTTTCGTGATAAGGTTGATAAGGAATTGGATGAGATGCTTCAATTAAATATAATTGAACCATCTTCATCACCATATTCTTCTTCTATGGTAATCATTAGGAAGAAGGACAACAATATACGTCTTTGCGTAGATTACAGGAAATTAAACAAAGTTACAAAATTCGATGCGGAACCGTTACCTCTTTTAGACGACTTATTGGAGAGAGTATCTCATGCCACATTCTTTTCGAAATTTGACCTTTCAAAGGGCTATTGGCAAGTGCCACTCACTCCTAAAGCAAAGCCATTCACCACTTTCTCGACGCCACGGGGTCTTTTTCAATGGAATTTTATGCCATTCGGATTAATGAATGCGCCAGCTACCTTTGTACGCATGATGCGCCGCATATTTCTCATCGTCCCGATGTCATTACTTATATAGATGATCATCTGTCTTTTCAGTGACTCTTGGGATGAAACATATTCATGGATTAAAAGCTTTACTTTCTACCTTACGGGATTATAACTTAACAGCGAAACCTTCAAAGGCTTTTGTCGGTTTTCATGACATCTCATTTCTGGGTCACCGCATAGTCATGGTTTCATTTTACAGAAGACAGTAACGTCTCTAAAATTGCTTAAACATCTGTTTTGACCCTAAGACAAAAGAACAAGTGAGGTCTGTTTGAGGACTAATACAGTTCTATTCAAAATTCATCCCTCATTTGTCTACTATAACTGCACCTTTTTCGTCTCTACTGAAGAAAGGCACATCTAATGTAATAAAGTGGTCGCAGGATCACCAAACGGCGTTAGACTATATAAAACGATTTTTTTCAAATGAACCTTTTTTGAGGTTGCCTAACAAAAATCTTACTTTCATTCTTCGCAGTGATGCATCTTCTTACGCTATTGCTGCAGTTTTGATGCAGGAATATAACGGCACCTTATTTCCGGTGATGTACGTGTCCTATAAACTTACGGAGAGCGAACTCAAATACTCCGTTCTGGATAAAGAGCTCCTCGCATTAGTATGGGCAATCACAAAACTGGAACGTTACCTGCTCATCCTCGCAACACATTTGTGGTGGAATCCCTGACCAAAAAGCTCTTACCTCACTGAACACGAAGAATGTTAATCATCGAAGTCAGCGCTTACGCTATAGCGCTTCAACCATTCAATTTTGAAATACGAGCTATTCCTGGAGTGAAGAATGTGTTCGCAGACTGTTTGTCGAGATGCCCAAGCGAACTTGTCGAAACTAAACCACTTTCCCTTATTGTTGCAAGGTGGTTTGCTCTGAACAATGTTCCATGTGATATGAATAAAACAATTATAAATTTCTGGCCATTGTTTTTTTTTTGATATGTTAGTTTTTTTATTCAGTGATAGTGCATCGTGCCTTCGATGGAAGATTAAGCGAATGCGGGGGTGGAAGATTCCGAACAATACTTGAACCTTGGAATACGATTGATTTGATAAGTCATTTCATTGAGTCCATACATTTAATTCACAGTTGTACACACAGGATGATCATTTCAAATAGGAGTAGAGCATAAGTCCATATAAGTCATGCATAAATTAATCAATAACGTAGACTGCTGGTTTACGTGTCAATGTCCGTTTAAGGATACAATGCAGTATTGTCGTCAGAACATCACAGCTATATGCACGCGCAGCTAGACATGGCTACCTGCCGACAGTGAGACTGCGAGTCTGAATATTTCATATGAATTTGACGATTATTCTTCTCCTTCTGAGAATTCTAGTTAAATACTAACCTCCATAAATTTCCCTCTCATATAGAGTTCTAGGACTGACCCTGATCCATCAAAAATGCACATAAAAATGGCTATATCATGCCATTGAATTGGAAGGTTAGAAAAACGCAGCTATTCAGCTTGGCGGTCAAGTAACAAAGGGTAGCGTTTCTTAGTTACCGACTGTGACCCAAACAACGCTATACACGTCATAATCGATCGTGTATGGAGCGTTCAATAATTGAAACATCTATCGCAATATATTAAATGCCTTAACCTTTACAATTGCACGTCTGATAACCTTTAGCAGACGGCGTTAATATCATATACCGTAACAATTCCCTGTACACCGGGGAAAAAAAAAAAATCGATAGATTTTTTTTCAAGATCTATCCGACTTAACAATTTTTCAAAAAAAATTTAACACAATTGTGACATATGGCCGACGATGTTCTGAGTAGAACCGTGTTGCGGTCATGTCAACTAACTATTTGTCATAGTCATCTAACATTAATCATATTATATATCAATATTATACATATTATTATATCAACTAAATAAATGTCCAATGTTAATAGTGAATGATAGAATTAAATTAAAGTAAGGTCTGTCGTATTAGTATGTCATATAGGAATTAATTTGACTAATTAACATTAAATTAATTAATTAAACTAAGAGTTAAATTATTAAGGTTCTAATGTAACGCGATGTTATGAGAGAAGAAAAGACAAAATAAGTGAGAAGAAATAGAAAGAAATTCGAATATAAGTTTAACTTAATTGTGTGTGTTAAGTGTTAGTGAATAATAACTATCTAATTTAACTAACTAAATAATGTATAGGTACATTAAAAAAAAATATTAATTTAATACTTGTGTGAGATTTATTTTCTCTTTTCATAATTTCTTCTTTTTATATTTCGTTCTCTTTTTTTGTTTTTTCATTTCATTTTTTTTCTCACATTTCATTTTATTGATAATAATTCAATTAAGAAGTTAAGTTAACTAATTAATTAGTATAGGATATGATGATCCATCCGTAGTCTTGATCCTGATGAATTCTTTTAGGCAAAAATGTTCAAACGTTTACGTTGGAAAGAAATGTCATTTATCCCAGCATCCAAGAATTAAGTGCACATAGGATAATAAGTTCGACTTGTCGTCAGATATTGTTCCATGATTGTTCAACGAATATTCATATATCGTGTATGGACGTTAGACGAAGTTTGAATGTCAATATGTATACCTTGATTGTCTTTTAGTTCAATTCTGTGATGCATATAGTGTTTATAAAGTTTAAATTGAAGGCAAGGTTAGTTCTCTTATAGTTGATATGTTTTAGGAATGTTAATGTTGATTATTCGTCGTCAATAGGATTACGTGACAACGCATCCGCCACAATGTTTTCAGTGCCAGGAATATGTTCAATGGAGAATTCAAATGGCTGTAGGATGATTGCATATCTGGCGAGTTTCTGGCTTTTATGGTTAGATCGACGCAAGGATGCTACAGCACGTTGGTCCGTCTGTATGGTGAAGGGAGCACCAAGCAGGAACTTTTCGAGTTTAGTTATTGCCCATATCACAGATAAAAGTTCCTTGTCGACTGTGGAATACTTTGTTTCTGCCGGCTTTAGCTTTCTTGAAATATATAAGGTAGGATGTAGAATGCCATCATGGTTCTGGAGCAGGCATGCACCAATGCCGTAGTTACTAGCATCTGTTCGTAAGAAAAATCTTTTGGAAGCATCGGGAAGTCTTAAAATTGGTTCATGCGAGAACAAATTTATAATTTTGTTGAAAGTTTCATTGCATGTACCAGTCCATGTCACCTTCACCGGCATGTCTTTTTTTAACAATGAAGACAATACAGCCGTGATGGATGACAAGTTTGGTATGAATCTACTGTAATATTGAACAAGTCCTAACAAACTCCTGACCTGTTTCTTCGTCTGAGGAACTGCTATGTTTAGAATTTTGGAGACTGTACTAGGTAACGTTCGGATATATCCCGATCCAATGATATGTCCCAAAAAGGTTATCTCATTACACGCGATTTGCACCTTTGTAGGTTTAGCAGTTAGATGATAATTCCTTAGAGTGTCGAAAACATATCTAAGTCCCGAAACATGTTCCTCAAACGACGAACTAAACAAGCATATGTCGTCAATATATGTAATAACGTCTGGTCTACCTGATAAAATTTGTCGCATCAGGCGAATGAAGGTAGCTGGCGCATTAACAAGCCCAAAAGGCATCACATTCCACTGGTATAGACCTTGTGGAGTGGAAAATGCGGTGTAGTACTTAGCCTTTTCGGTCAGTGGTATCTGCCAATAACCTTTAGTTAAGTCTATCTTACTAAATATAGTTGCGTTGGATAGACGTGGCAGTAAGTCGTCGATAAGTGGATGTGGTTCGCTGTCAACTATAGTCTTAGCATTTAATTTTCTATAATCAACACATAGTCTGATGTTATTGTCCTTCTTCCGGACAATCACTAATGGAGAAGAGAATGGCGAATTACTAGTCTCAATGATTCCCAGAGACAACATCTGTTCAAGTTCCTTAGTAGTTTTAGCAAGGAAATGTAAAGGAACAGAATAGGGATGTACACGAATAGGTGTATCATCATTGAGAGTAATGTCATGACTGATAGCCGATGTGCGACCCGGGACGTCGGTCAATACATCTGGATAAGATTGTAATAGATTAGCAATCTGTAGACGCTGTTGCGGTGTAACCGTTGAAGAGATGGTTACATCCCGCCAAGATTCAGTAGGTTGAACTACTGGTACCGGTAACGGTAACTGTACCTCAGGAAAAGAAGATTCTTCTTCCTGGATGACAGATAAGTTAGAATAATAACAAGTAGATACTGTGTTGTCATCTAGTTCATGAAAAATTGACTGTAAGTGTTCAGGACGTGTATGAAATTGCTTGAGCATGTTAATATGAAATATCTTTTTGTGTCCCTTGATATCTAAGACGTATAAGAATAAATGACCAATAAGGAAAAGAAATGATGACTGACTAGAGCTGAGTCATCAAGAAATAAGACAAAAGGGTGAGCGTACACCATTATCTGCGTGGCGCAGAATCAGGTACTAATTGTAACTTTAGATAACGGTGATGAAAATAAACACCATTATCACGCTCGATTACCCAACGAGCGTCTCGATTGTTACGAAATGTAACCATCGCCTGTCTATTCTGCCCATTGCATGATGGCAGAAGACGAACAAACTTAACGTTTGCTGTATAATCAAAAAAAATTCTAAGTGCCTGCCATGTAGTATCCTGCGGCAGATTTCGCACTAACACTGTGCGAGAATACGCACTTTTCCCAATATATGTAGTATCATTGTCACGAAATAGTGGACAATGATGATATGTATTCTTTGTCAAAGAATTAACCTTCCCTTTCAACACCGACATTGTCTTTCTGTTGGATGTCGTATCATCCTGACTGGACTGAGGATGATACCTATCATCACCAAAGGTATTAAGTTTCCTACATGTCGTAGACATGTCCTTTGCTGGGCAAAGTAAAAACTTTTTCATCATAATTATTTGTGTTAACTTTATGTTTCCTTTTAAGTCCAGCATTATTATTTAACCTATTATTCTTCCTCATAATGTTTTTGTCAACGTTGACAACGTCAACAGTTTTATTAGGATCAGTTATATCCTTAGTATGTTGTCCAATAGATCTATCATCTTCATCAATTTCCAGGATAGTACTGAGAGTGAAGTTGGAAACTGCTGTGCCACATGTATTTATGTTGTTGGCACGAAGTGTAGCCATATCAACAACAGCGTTAGCGTTGCTAAAAGAATGCAAATTTTTTTTTTCTCCCAATCATTAATTTCTTTAGGAGTGCAATCTTTACTCCCATGTATGCGTCCTAATGTAAGATCAGCTGATGGATTCTGTAGCATGCACACCTTGACATTACCTGAAAAAAATGGTGTATTAACATGTACTATGGCAGTGGGGTAGTACTCAATAGTACCCCCGAATGTCATGCAACGGACATAGTCCCCTGTTGCATAGCTAGGATGTACCAAAGACTGCCGAACTCCAATGGTTGTTGATCCAGAGTCTTTTAAAACTGAGACCACCGTACCATTGACTAATCCTCTATTGAACATCAGGGTACCCTTGCCATCGTTCGCTGAAAGACCAACTGCTGTATGAAGGTGTCCACAATTCAGCACCGTTTCCTTGGCCTTCTGAAAAATAGTATTACAATCTTGGCAACTATTTGCCACATTATAATTAATAGCAAAACATGCAGCAGAAGACTGTGTTGTATTATTGTCAAGTGGGACCTGAGCTATAGGGGTAGTATTATTTGTAACTGCCGCCCCTGTATTATGGTTGTAATGAGATGATCCCCGAGAATGAGATCGATTCCGAGTATAATTGTTAGAATTATCTCGTCGTCCTCTATAGTAACTATTATCTCGATGTCTCGAGCCATGATTATTACCATTCCAGTTACTATTATTATTGGGAGTATGTGATCGATTATAATTAGTGTTATGTTGACCATTGTGGTAGTTTGTTTGAGGTGAATAATTTCTATCTCGTGATCTACCTCTGTTGAACTCATTTTTATTGTTGAAATCATTATTATGTCCCTTCTGAAAGTTAACATTGTGATTTCTTTGGAACCTGCTTCTGTCTACACTGTGATGTCTTTGTTTGTTATTATGATTGTAGGCCATATTAGACGCCACAGGTAGAGGTTCTCTTAATGAGGAGTTAGAAATGGTTGCATTCGGATGTGCCGAACAGTAGTTTAAAGAAATTTTTTCTAACTCGTCCATAGTACCTGGTTTACGCTCCTGCAAATATGCAAAAAATGGCTGGCTAACCGAAGATAATACCTTATCCCGTAGTAGTAAATCAACTAATTTGTCGTATGATTTGTTGACTTCTGCCAGTTCAACCCATCTATTAAACGTATTGCGTATGTTCGCAATGAATCCTGCAAAATCTTTTGGAGATTCAGGTAAAATTCCCTTAAATTTCAACCTACAGTGTTCCTCGTCCAGGTGAAACCTTCGTAAAAGCAAGGACTTAATAGCACCGTAGTTATTTGCTATTGATGGGTCAGCATTTTGAGAAGCCGTCAGTGGTTCTCCAACCAAGAATTCATTTAACTTGAGTACCCATGACTCTTCAGGCAAATGGTTAGTTTTGCAAGTCTGTTCAAAACGTGACAGGAACGATGAAAGGTCGTCCACGTTCAAGTTGAGAGTGGGTAATTTAAAGTTGTAGAAATGTTTAGTTTGGCTGGATGATGATCCATTTTGTGCGTTATTATTCTGGTTTGCATCAGCACTTTGTGCTTGTAATCTTGCTGTCTCCAATTTAATACGCGCCAATTCCATTTCTTGTTGTAAAATAATTTCCTCTCGTTTCAATTTATTCTCTTCTTCCTGTTGAGCAATTTCTCTTAATCTATTTTCCTTGGCAATTTGCTTCATCTCACGTTTTGCTTCCTCTTTCTTTAATGCAGCCTTTTGTTCCTCTTCCTCTTTCTTTAATGCAGCCTTTTGTTCCTCTTCCTCTTTCTTTAATGCAGCCTTTTTCTCTGCTTCTTTTCTTTCATGTTTTTCCAGTTCTGCCTCAGCAAACTGACGAAGTTCTTGAGATTTATAACCATATTCCCTACCAATTTTAACGAAATGGTCTATAGTAAGCATTTTGACTTTTATCTGTAAGTAATTATTGATAATTACTGATTAAAATAGTCAATAGTAGCTTCAGAGTAATTATTATACTTACTCAACTTAGAAATATTCAATATAAATAATCACAATAGTACTGAACTCTAATGTCTAAGTTCAACCAATAGACAATATTTTGTAACAATATTGTATCTAAGTACTAACTATATCATAAATAGTTATGATATCTGTTAACTATTATGTAATTACTTCACACAATTAATCTTAATATCCAATAATGTTGGGTATGATTCCTAGTAATTATATTGTTCAATGTACTAAGTCACTCTCTTAGTACCAGAAAAGTATATTAAATAATATACAATGGGTCTATTACCTCAAAGGTAGACTATAAGATTATTTTATTTGGTCAATATATATATAATATATATATATTATGCCCTAGGCATCTCTTATAAATTGTAGTGCTACTTTCTTGGACTATCACTGCATAATTATGCAATGTCCCATATTAACCTTAAATATCAGAAAAAATTAATTAAATTAAATTACAAGTGTATTATTGCATATAATATCATATTATTAATGTAGTATTTAATATATATCATGAGGACAAACAAAA
Organism: Oreohelix idahoensis; assembly: GCA_024509875.1. Classification (NCBI taxonomy): domain Eukaryota; kingdom Metazoa; phylum Mollusca; class Gastropoda; order Stylommatophora; family Oreohelicidae; genus Oreohelix; species Oreohelix idahoensis. Next base: position 394,472 of record JAMPIV010004857.1, on the reverse strand, counting down.
CAATGATGCAACTAAAGGGTACAAACAATGTTAAGACGCAAACAAGACATTTTCACAATTAAAAATGAATTTATGAACTAAATAAAACAAGCGGAAGTGTCACAAGCCAAATGAAGGGTCAAGGTCTGACCCGAGGTCAACTTAATATTCAAAGTACACACAAAAAAAAAAATGACTGCAAAAAATGATGACATCACAGGACTCATAACGGACGAACATTTAACAATCATAAAATAAATTATAGTGAGAGTAGTCTGGACGAAATAGTTAACGAACATGATACAAAACTGAATAAAATTGTTAACTGAGTACGAATAAAATACACCAGTTATCTACGGAACGGTACAGCTAACACAAATCGTCAAACGACAGCAGATTTGGACAGATAGTCCAATGGCAAACCTCAATGGGGCTTCCAAAAGTGCAATCGTTTAACTGCCCTAAGAAACGACCGAAATCAATTCAGGCATCGTGAGAGCCACAGAATCTAATTTCGGTTCATCCTCCCTACCTCCCACGAATTAACAACACATTAAGACAACAAAAAGTACATTAAACATAGGTAAAAACATGCCGATGTAGGCAGAGGGCATGGACTCAGTTAGCACTGTTTGCAATAACAACAGTTAAACACCTAGACTTATCTTTTCCGTTGCTTAGATCAGTGCTAGAGGTCGTCAACAGCTAGGCCTGTGCCTTTGACTGTCTGCTCCTGATGGGCAGGCAACGGTAGTCCATCTTGTGCATCTTGATCAATTTGAAGCGAACTAGAGAGGCGTTGAAAAGATGTCTTCTTCACTGCGACAATGCAACAGTGACGTCATGTTGCTATTCATGATCACGTGCGTCACGTCAGCTTCGTAATGGTCATGTGATCGAAACTTGATCGTAAATATTTCATTCGAAAGTCATGAAAAAATTTTTGGTTTTTGGTTGTTTTTCGTCCCCACATACCGGGCACCACTGTTGCATGGTGGTTTGCTCTGAACAATGTTCCATGTGATATGAATAAAACAATTATAAATTTCTGGCCATTGTTTTTTTCTTTGATATGTTAGTTTTTTTTATTCAGTGATAGTGCATCGTGCCTTCGATGGAAGATTAAGCGAATGCGGGGGTGGAAGATTCCGAACAATACTTGAACCTTGGAATACGATTGATTTGATAAGTCATTTCATTGAGTCCATACATTTAATTCACAGTTGTACACACAGGATGATCATTTCAAATAGGAGTAGAACATAAGTCCATATAAGTCATGCATAAATTAATCAATAACGTAGACTGCTGGTTTACGTGTCAATGTCCGTTTAAGGATACAATGCAGTATTGTCGTCAGAACATCACAGCTATATGCACGCGCAGCTAGACATGGCTACCTGCCGACAGTGAGACTGCGAGTCTGAATATTTCATATGAATTTGACGATTATTCTTCTCCTTCTGAGAATTCTAGTTAAATACTAACCTCCATAAATTTCCCTCTCATATAGAGTTCTAGGACTGACCCTGATCCATCAAAAATGCACATAAAAATGGCTATATCATGCCATTGAATTGGAAGGTTAGAAAAACGCAGCTATTCAGCTTGGCGGTCAAGTAACAAAGGGTAGCGTTTCTTAGTTACCGACTGTGACCCAAACAACGCTATACACGTCATAATCGATCGTGTATGGAGCGTTCAATAATTGAAACATCTATCGCAATATATTAAATGCCTTAACCTTTACAATTGCACGTCTGATAACCTTTAGCAGACGGCGTTAATATCATATACCGTAACAGTTATATAACTGAAGTATTCGTATAAGTATAACTTTCATGATATACTTACTTATAGATTATAACATTACTTCTTGTGTAGTAACGTTTTATTAGTACGGGAACATTGGTACTACAGTAACTTTTTATTAGTATGTAAACATTGTTAAGAGCGACAAATATACATTTGTTATTCCTATGGAACATATTACATTACATATCGTGTTCGAGAATATATTTTATCGTGTATGGAACATTGAGAACATCGTCTCGTCGATTACTAACTAGTTGTAACTGAACATTGACATATTGATAGTGATATTGGAATTACTTAGAATATATTAGTAACTGGTTATTTGTTAGTAATTAAGAAATACTAACTTTCTTAGTTGTCACGTAATACCTGCATTCACGGGTCTTAGTTATGATATCTCACTGTTAGATCACTAGTCAACCGTACTAGTGTTAGAAAACATTAAGGGTGTTGATTCTTAAAGTGTTTAATTTTGCATTGCTTCATTTTTGCACATTGTATTTTCAATTTTCTGTTTTATTGATTCTCTTGTCATTGATTATCATCAGTGTTGCTGTTCATTTTCATTTTTGAAAATCATATGTTTCAAATTTTTTTTTTGAAAACTTAGTTGAATTTTATTATCATCTTTTTTTTATGGTTTTTTTTCATTTTTCATTTTCAACTTGTTTTTACTTCGAATATTACCACATCGTTCCAAAGTAGGTCGAGTGTGGATGTGTGCTTTAATGCATACTATCATTTAGTTATATTGATTTCGTTTAATATTCTTTTCTTAATATGGTATAACTTTATGCATTTCATATATCTTGTTGTAGTTTTGACTCACCTCTCTCGGGTACTAAGTTCAAAAAAAATTAATAGAATTAATTTTTTTTAAAGGGGAGGTAATAAGGGAGCTGTTACGTACATTTATTACCTAAGGGGGTAGTCTTCGGTCCTGCCAAATGTACGCACCAGTCTTAATATAGTTATATTATTTGAGCGTTCGATTGATTCACGCACTGACGTGCACAATGCAGTGTGAGTTGCTTTGGACGCACGGGTAACCTAGTTGAGGGATTCTGACGTCATGTTTTGTATGGGGGCAGTACGGACGATGTTGATGTCCGTGGAATATTTCTTGTATTCGTGGCAAGTTGGTGGAAGCCATTATTTCTATTGATATATATATTGGTCTTCATGTCGAAGCCAATAGTGGAAGTATCATGTAAGTGTCGCCCCATTTCACATTGAATGTTTATTGATTTTAATTGAAGTATCAGGCCGCTCCTAGTTATGGTCTAGCGGGAATCCATCGTAGTATGTCATTCCTAGAATGGACAAACGGAGTCGATTGCCTTGTTTGAATTACCGTAGAGGGAGGATACCTACGAGGAAACGAAGTTAATTGATTTTGTATGCTTCACATGTTTTAATATGCCGTTTCGCCAATGCCAAAGTCATGGCATGGATTTTGGGAGAGGTTAGACTGTGGCCTAATGGATATGAACGCGGTTTCATAATCCAGATATACCAGGTTCGAAACCTGCTGCATGCGGTTTGGTAGCAGATCGCTTTGTGTGGATTTTTAACAATGGTATAAGCGCCGTACCGTTCAGAAAGCAATGGCAAACTACTGAATGAAAAAAATTGCCTTGAAAAATCACAAACAGCCAATAAAAGCTGGGGTTGATTGCCACGTCCTGTAAAGGATAAGCAACTAACTTTAGTCAACAGAAGACTCTAACCTGATTGTATTGCCGTGTATGACTTTGTCTGGATTATATATATGCTACATAAGTATTGTATGAAGAAAGTCTGGGAATTTTACGGGTATGATATCAAAGATTGATCCTTGAACATGAATCCGTTTACCACGATAGACGTCCTTGGAAGAAGGTCAACGGACTTCATTGTAAATGTATATTAGCGGAGAACAGAAGTGATCCTCAGCTCACTTGGATAGAAGAGGACTTGATTGTTGAAGAATCTCCAAGAATTTAAGAGTATGATCAGCAACTTTAAAGTATGACATTTGCATCTGTAATCTGTAACCATGATCGTCTTGTGTGTTCCACTCCGTATGTGTCACGTTAAATAAAATATATGTACAGTCATCACAGACTTGTGTGCTGCCAGTAAGTGACCAGTTAAACACTACTTGTTGGAGTTCGTTTTGAAGAACATTTTCTGACATTTTTGTTTCTTTGCAACCATTCGCGTAACGAAGTTCTTCACCATTAGAATGAACGGACCCAACACCAACCCAACTCCAGCGTCTGCCAGCTATGATGGTGTGCATGTCCTCCTGGTTACTCCGAATAAGTAGTTCTTGGTTGCTGATAGTGTTTGGCCAAAAGATTCGGAGAATTTTCCTTAGGCAGATTGTGTGGAAGGAGGACAGTTTCGACATTTCCTTCTCTGTTACTCTCCAACATTCCGCACCATAGAGAAGCACAGAAAGTACACAGCTCTCATACAGTCTTAATTTGGTGTTTGTGCTGTACTGGGAAGACTTCAAAATGTTGTTGAGAACAGCAAGGGCTGTTCTCGCTTTATTCATTCTGTTGTTAATGTCCTTGCTTGTTCCGCCATCAGGTGTTACTATGCTTCCTAGGTAAGTAAATGTGTCTGTCTGTTCTAACTTCTGGTTCCTTGCTGTTATTGGCTCAGGATTGCCCACTGTCGTAGATTTTTGATAGGAGAATTAAGACTTGGGTTGGTCCCTTCTGAATAGGTTGGAATGAGTGATAGTCACAGTGTGAGATAGAAATACAAAATAGATTTCCACGAGTGAGGTGGTAGAATTGTGATAGAGGCTGTCTCTGAGAGCGAGGAATCTTCTCTCTCTCACTCTCGCCTATCTTCTACGACAGATCTAGAGTAGTCAGACAGTCTAACACATATACATTAAATATATATATATATATATATCCACTCACGTGCACGCACATTCAAGTGACGACAGGTAGACACACAGACGTGGGAAAAACTATAACAAATGATTATATAGATATTTAGAACGAGCTGACCAACATGCTGCTTAATTTATTGTTAATTTTATTTATCATGGTAAACTTACGTCACAACATGTAAAATTACATCAAAAAGGCATATACACAAAGTCATAAACAAATCAAGGAATGCTACAAGAACTGGTAGACCCACAGTTATGATCTTCCCTCGATGGATAGCCCACAGTCCCGTTAGGAGAAAGATGATAGCACAAAGAGTCCCAGATACATATGATTGAGTCTAAGAGTTTTTCCCCCTTTAAGGTATGAACAGACCTGATACTATAATCTAGTTTAAGGGAAAATATTGTTAGCAAAAACAAACTTGCATGAAGAAAGTTATGACAGCAAATAGGTGCCAAAATACAACGGTAAAATAACACTCAGATCTGCTTTCACTCTATTCATTCAGCCGTGGCCACGTGCGCACATTTATACTTACAGCTTTGATCGCTGCCTCTGGGAACATAATAAGTTCTAGGACCTTCACACAGACCCGTAAATGCAGTCTCGGCCAAGAAATCCCCAGTTCCAAAAAGACGTACTGAATTCTCTGTCTCAGGGAACGATTCCTTGGGTGTTCTTATTTTTCGGATGTCTGTTAAGTCACATAAAATTATCCAGACACGAAAGTTAGCAGAGCACAGTGTCACTAGCTTAGGTTTCTAGAATTGAGGAATGTCAGATCGGTGTCGACTTTCAGGAAAGTACTATATTTGGTCACCACACTACTAGTCAGAACTCTGTCGGGATGTACTGATATTTTGCTTGCCACAGCGGCTGATCTGTACTTAAGTGTTATTCTGGAAGAATTAATTCTGGCGCGATAGGCCTTTTACTTCATTTAACTGTTACAGTTCATGTAATGAAAGTGCTTAAGTTCTTCACAGATAATGTTCACGTACTAGAACGCTGGCAAAGATTGGGTACCACAGTATTCACTGAATAAAGAAAAAACACATATGAAATATTTTACATATTACGTACTCACTATAACTTACATTTTTAAACTGCAAGCGTATAGCTTGTCTTATAGTTTAACCCTTCCCGTGGAATAAGTTATATTTTTAAAAAATCATCAATCCTCATAAATTAGGAACACGTGCGTATTCCATCAACACTCATGAGGCTTCTAGCATTTATAAGTTAGTTTAGAAAAATATGTTCTCGTCTGATTATTTAGCAGTAAAATTAAATTCATTATAGCTACATTGTTGTTTAAGCTAGAAATTATAATTTATTCTGCTTTCCACTGAAACACGTCACTAGAAAATAATACAGACTTATGTATTAAGCGCTCTGAACCAAATCTAACTAGTGAAATAAAATAAGCGATTTAACACTTTAAACACTTCACAAAATACTAGATAATATGTATAATATTTTACCTCCACACAAAATTTACAGGCGATCGCACAACTTTAGAATTATATGCTTATATTTATTGGTAGTCTAGAAGTTCGGCAAAATTTTTGCCAAGAACAAACTAAGACTTCGCTATACAGCTTATTCTCTTAGCACGAAACGTCCTGTCTACTGCGAATTTAGGAGCGAGAATGAAAATCTAGTTTCAAACTCTGGTTATATCTATTACCAGACAAAGAGGTAAACGTTTATTTCGCCAAACCGAAATAATCCCCCTTTCCGTCTATAACACTACGTTTAACACCTAAACGCATGCCGTAACGGCCACCTACTGACCGAGAGGGCGCGTGTCAGTTGCGAATCTCAGACAACCCGTCTCCAGTGCAGAAAGTTATTCACACCTCCCTCGAGAAACTCATCCTGAGAACCATAACTGACACTTTGCTTTCACGCACCTTACGCCAAAACTGGCCTGGAGCGTGAGTGTCATATCACCTGACACTGAGAATCTACCTTGGAAACTACATGTCAGATGCGAACTCCCAGACAAATGTCTGAAACTGCGCCGGGGAGGTGTCAGTTATCGCGCTTTTCCTGAGCGCTCACCGAGAAACTACGATTTGACAGGTGAGAATGCAGACTATAGGTCGGCCCTATGTCTGAGACTAGCCACATATTCACAGTTATTTCGTCAATCTGCTGCGATTGACCGAATGCCTTCTCACGCCAAATCGTCTGGTGAGAGACTGACGCGTTACGTAAGAAGTTTCTCGTTTAATCAGCCATGAAATGCGTTTCTAAATGAGAAACGAAACTGGCGAAAGTGAGAATGGGAAAATAGTAATGTATATAGTCGCAAACGAACGAATGCGAAAAACACAGGAAAAAGGTAAAGAGCAACAATAATTAGAGAACATGGGTGGAAGAAAGGAAGAGGAAAATATAGAAAATTTAATGATCCTAACTCTCCGTGACACCCACATTTAGTGTCATGACCTCTGTCTTCTTCAAATTGATGTTCAGGCCAACCTGCTGGCCATACTTATTCAGTCTATCGGTTTTGTCTTGAATGTGTTGGTGTGAATGCGCGAGTAGTGCAATGTCATCTGCATATTCCAAATCTTCCAGTGTAGAAAACGTTGTCCATCTAATTCCTCGTGGACTGCCCTCTGTTGTCTGGCGCATCACCCAATCTATGACTGTCAAAAATAATGTTGTTAATAAGGGGCATCCCTGTCGTACTCCTGTTTTCACTTTGAAAGTTACATTACTCGATCCAACACTGCACGTAAAGTTAGAATAGAGGCTTTTTATAATGGAAACAATGCGGCTGGGAATTCCATAAGCCCTCAGAATTTTCCATAGGCTGTCCCTGTGTATGCTGTCGAAAGCCTTTTCAAAATCAACAAAGTTAATGTACAGCTGTCTCTGTCATTCTGAGCACTGCTCTATAATGTTCCTGAGGGCAAATATATGATCTGCACATCTTCCGTTCTTTCTGAAGCCCGCTTGTTCTTTCCTCAGTTTATGGTCAACTGCTTTTGAAATTCTCTGGATGATTATCCTGCCTAGTATTTTGCTGGGAACTGAGAGGAGGGTAATTCCTCTCCAGTTGTTGCAGTCTGCAAGGTCGTCCTTCTTGGGCAATTTGACAATTATTACTTTACTCCACTCTGTTGGTGTTGTCTCAGTTTCCCAGACTTGTGCAAATAGTGGTTCTAATAGTTCTACTGCTAGTTCAGGGTCTGTCTCGAATAGCTCAGCATTCAGATTGTCATGACCAGGCGCTTTTCCATTTTTTAGCCCTTTGATAGCTGTGGTAATTTCTTCTTTTCGTGGAATGTCTGTATTTACGTCTAAGTCACTTTCAGCCTCAGGAACATTCAGCTGAGTCTCTGGTGGTTCCTTATTCAGTGTTTCTCTGAAGTGCTCTGCCCATCTTGTTTCCTGCCCCTGTGCTGTGGTGATGAGATTTCCTTGCTTGTCTCTTACTAACATTATGTTGTTTGCACCTCGTTTTCCACTGATAGCTTTAGTTATTTTATAAACTGTGCTTTGTTCATTTCTCAGTGCTGCCTCTTCTGCCTGTCTTGCAAGGTCATCCAGAAATGTCCTTTTGTTAGCACGGGTTTGACGTTTTACTTCCTTGTCCAGCTGACTGTACTGTTCACTATATATTGCCTTTAACCTGGGAGACTTAGCTTCTGTTTTCTTTCTTTTCATTTCCTTTCTCTTCGCTATGGTGTTTCTGGTGTTATCCAGTCTTGGCTCTTTCTTTCCTGGAATCCCAAGCATGACTTGCTGCTTTCTTTGTATATTGTTGAGATGGTGTTGAATTTCTGGTCCACATCGTCGGTCTCTGTTCTTTCCTGGCTTTTGGTAATCAGATATCGTCTCTTTACGTCGACCACGAACGCTTTTCTGGTGAGGGGGTCCTTAAGTTTCGTGATGTTGTATCTTTTCTGTTTGACTGCAACTGGTCCAGCAGCTCTGAGTTTCACCTTCAGTCTTGCTACTACTAGGTTATGATCACTTCCCACATCTGCGCCTCTTCTTACTTTCACGTCTTGTAGTGCATGTCTCCATCTGCCATTGATCATTATGTGATCTATCTGGTTTTTGTCTCGTCCGTTTGATGATTCCCGTGTTAACTTGTGCACTTCTTTGTGTTGAAAAAGTGTTCCTCCAATGACCAGGTTGTTAATACTGCAGAAGCTTATTAATTTGTCCCCATTCTCATTTACTGTTCCACTGCCGCATTTCCCCATTACTCTTTCGTTATAATTATTGTGTGTTCCAACTTTCGCATTTAGGTCTCCCATTACTATAATAAGATCGTACCTGGGTACAGTTTCCATTTCCTTTTGTACCTGTTGATAGAACTCGTCCTTGATCTCTTCATCCCTGTCGTTTGTTGGTGCATAGCATTGTATAATTGTGGTGTTGGTGCATCTCCCTCTCATTCTTGCTCTTATTAGTCTGTTGTTAATGGGTTTCTATTCCAGTAGAGACCTTTCCATTCCTTTCTTAAGGATAATGGCTACACCTTCGTTGTGCTGACCGTCCTCTCTACCAGAATAACGTACTGTTTCCCCTGTAGCTGTTTTTATTCTCCCCATCCCTGTCCATCTGCTCTCGCTTATTCCCAGGATATGTAGTTTGTAATTCCTCATCTCTGCTGTGATCTGTCTCAGCTTTCCTGCCTCATTCATAGTTCTGACATTCCAAAAAACAATTCTGGTTTCGTGTTTTGCGGTCTGGGCATCCGTTTTCGTGCCAGTGGCTTCCTTTCGGCTTTCACCACTGTCAGTCATACGAGCCTGAGACTCTGGATGTCCGTCCCGCATCAAAGTATTTTAATTTATTGCTGTTTCCGTAACGTGTGCGATTTTTTTACACAGGCAGGGGTGTCGGCCCTGTGCTAAAACCCCAACCTGGAGGACCAGGGTACCAGCTTTTGTCTGACCCCTACCCACGCAGACCAGTCCAGCATGGTTGAACCTACCAGGAGTAAAACTCCCACTGGCATTGCTCTGGGGATTGTCAGGGTACACAAGCTGCCATACCGCTACAAGGTATAGGTACCATTGATGGCAGTTTGTATGGTTGCCTCTATCGTAATAGACTTCATATTTACAATGTACAGATACTTGGTGTGACGGTATTGCCTCTGTGATGAATTTACCATGATACAACGTTAAAATATCTCCAAATTTAACGATAAAATGTAGGGTTAAAAATAAGGCGTAAGATACTAGGAGACATGCTCGCCCATGCCAGCCTTTCCCACCGCCATTTAAAACTAACGAGTTAGACGTGCAGACGAAACGTTTACCCTTTGTAGACGGGAGAGAAACGGAGGACACCAAATGAAAAATATGACTGAACACGTGTTTGAAGATCGCAAGGCTAAAAGACGCAATTGGTAGTAAAAGAAAAAAATTCACGTCACTAGTTGACACAATGTAAGGAAATGGACAAAAAACGACTTTAGCTCGTGTCAGAAACAGTCATTTCTTGGACTTTTACGATACTTGATTGTTATTTGAATTCAGCGGCAAACGCCGTGGGGAAGGTTCTCGAACATATTTCAAAAAAACAACTAACCTTGAAAAAGTAACTTTTTCTTAATAATAATGTTATGAATATAAAACCTAGCTAGTTTGATAGCCCGTCTTGAGCAGAGAAATAATATACTTTAAATTATACAGACGGATAGATAATAAGGAAGATATTGACAAAAGACTGTGTTGTTCATATCAGACGAGCGACTGCACTGTTAAAAAAATGTCACTACAGTTTCAAAATTTGCGGCCTTGAGACACTCAAGTGCTGAAATCGAGCTGTAATTAAAAAGAGGGGAAACGGTGGAGAATTGTGGCTAAAAATAACTTCGGAGGCAGAAGTGTGTAGGGTATTGCATGGATGTTGGTCCAAGAACCAAGGATGTTGGTCCAAGAACCAAGCGGGTTTTTTATGAAAAAACAAGTAGAGACAGACGGACCAACAGACAGTAATACATACTTGACTGAGAGCTGACTGAAATTTGACTTTTGGTTGTAGATTTGAAAGTTAGGGGGGGGGGAGTCGGTGATTGGATGAATGAAATCATATTGGCAGAACAGAAATGCGCATTTTGCCATTCGTTACAAGACTGTCTAGAGACACAGTGGTGTAGTACCTGTGGTGTTGTTTCCAGAAGATAATACATATTTTAGTGGGACGCCATCAGATAGCCAGCAGCTCAGCTGAGTTTTGCTAGCATTTAACTGTGTTCTCAATTCTGAATTCTGGTAAGAACGAAAGTATTTCTTTTGTATATTTTAATATTTCGAGTGATTGATACTGCCATATCATATAAAATGATTACGACAAGTAAGTGCTCGCTCTAGATCCCCAGCCCAAGTTCAGGGTCTAGAGACAAACAAAATATATGGACGCCTACTAAAACTATGGACGGCGGATCTATTGTTGAGATCAGTGGAACATATCACCTATCTTATTGACTAGAAGGAAACTATTGAACATATCTCAGATGCAATGTAGTCTTGGGGAACTAGTACTATGTGAAAACAACTGGGTAAGATGTACTATGTGGTCAGAGAGATCTGACCCAGTCTGTGTGGTGTTGTTGTGTAGTGTTGTGTGCAGAAGTGGCTCAGTAGGTAGAGTTCTGACACATGCCACAAAACTTTTATTTCAGAATTGTGAGTTTCTGTTTGGCATCGAAGAGGTGCCAAATGCTGTTGTGATATACACAAGCGTGGACCAGTGCAGTCTAACATTGTGTCAGAGCAGCCGTATACTGTCCCCCAGCACGGAGAGAAGGGGCCACCAGACTCTTGTACAAGATCGACGCAGTCGAGATAAGTGAGATCTGGCCTGCTGGAAGTTCACCAACTGATTTACCAACTAATTTATCAACTAACTCACCATCAAATAAAGACATACCATTGTGGGAAAATAAACCATGTATTCATCCCATAAGTCAATGGACAATGTTTGGTAGTCACAAACTGGGCGTGATGATACCACCCCAACAGTACATTCAGTAATAGTTCTCCTGGGACAATCTGATATAATTAATATTAACCAGACTTATACATAACTTTGTAATCACCTTCCATTTTATTATGTCATATAATTATGCATTCCATTTATAACTCCATAATATTTCATATGTTCTGACCAACAAACATTTGGTTCAGAACAAATAAATTTTACAAAAGATTTAATATTTAAAACTAAAACAGCCTGAGTTAGTTCAGTGTGTTATAAAGTGTATTATTATTAGACTTATTAAATATCTGTGTGTGTGTGTGGGTAATCTACTACAACACATTACATTTCAGTACCCTAGACTTTTAACGTAGCTACATTCATTAGAAAAAAAGATATGTTTGAGGTCGTAAGTGGTAGTAAGAAGGGCCTTCTGTAATTCGCATCAACATTTATCTCAGGAGCCTTCACAGCTGACCTCATTCATTACACTAGATAACATCACAACCATACAATACCATCAAACCCACTACAGCCTCCCCTGCTTTGCAGTAGTGGTCCAACAGTGGCCAAAACTCAAGAGTATCTATTATAGGCTTCAATGGAGTCTATCTGTACACAAGATTACTCTTGGCAGAAATGTCGATAGAAGAGTAGTAAAGCTTCTATCACATGGGAGTCTTCATAAGATATTCAGATCAGCGAAAACAATGCTGGCTGTCGCTGAGCACGTTATTTCTGTAATCTGCCGACACTTTTATGAAGAATTTTGCAATGGTTTATTCTAGCTCGTTAAGCCCCCACCGCTGAGTTTAATCAGTGGAATTATTATTATACGGTATAAATAGCTCTGTTTAGAGTGTGTGTTTAGTAACTTTGAGACAAACATGTAGTACATTTAAAAGGATTGAATCGAAGTTAAATTTGTAACATTACAAATAACAAAATTAATAATCACTTTAAGTTTTAACAGTTGGACAATAATTTGAGTAGTTATGGAAAAGGTTTCATCACTTGATTAGGATTTAACTGAATAAAGGAGGTCACTTTTGGCAGCGGATATTTCACTTAGCTGCCAATGGTAGTTTCTTCTCCCGCTGGGTCAGTTCCTTTCACTCTGCTCTCGCTCATCTCTGGTCACAGTTCCGGCGCCGCACGTTCACAGAACGTCAAGGAGTAATGGCTAAGTTGGTTCTGCGTCTGTCTATAAGACCCTCTTATGATGGCGTCTAGCAAACCGTCAGTCCACTTCTACCTTCACTTGGTTCCAGAGAGTACTTTCTGCTGGTACCACCAATAACTAGTAATAGAAACGAAACGCTCTTCTGAGTATGGCGTTTTTACGACACATAGGTATGTGCCCCCCCCCCCTTTCTATTCTACCATTCCATGTCAGTATTTACCCTCGATGACATTTAAATTTAATCCCTCGGGATAAAACTTCCTTTACATTTAAACTGAATAGCTTTAGCTTTACATTACACTAAATGAAAAGGTTAAACGTACAGATATAATATGTTTTACATTTACATCTCCACTGTTTGAAAAGTTTTCAAAATATAAATTCATTTATGTTTCATTTCCATTTACACTTGTGGAAAAGTTTGAAACTTCTATTAATTAAAATGAATAATGTTATAGGGACATAACACTGCTTTGAAAATGTAAGTATTATTCTTAGAATGTACATCATTTCTTTCATCTTTCCCTCCCTGCTCCACAGGGAACCTGGAACTACTTTACGCTTTTAGTTCTCTTTACGAAACTATCAAGAAAGCAATCACCAACCCCTGCAGTGGTGGTTCATGAATCATCATTCTAGATACTGAGGTTGCCAGCCCCAAATGACTTTGACATCCAATAGCGAGTTTCACACATTAAACTTCACATGGTAATATATACTTATATATGTTATAGTCCGTTCGGAAATTCGTGCCCACAGAAAGCGTCAATTTTCTCCAAAACTGTTTGTTGTATGGACATGAATTTTTGCATGCAATCTTAGATTTTCCATGCAGTTATTAATATATTTTTTGCCCTTACAAAACTCATGTCATGTTCGAATTTTCTTCTTTACGTTATATAAAAAACTCTTACTGTTGTCTGGGTTAATTTTTAGTAGCTTTACAGGAAAGTTACAAGATCCGTTCAAAAATATTTTTTTTTTTGGTTTGAATTAGTGTAGTGACTACATGTCCGCACGATTGCGCCCCTATTGTACACAGTCGCGAGTAACTAATTCAAACAAAAAAGAATATTTTTGAACGGATCTTGTAACTTTCCTGTAAAGCTACTAAAAATTAACCCAGACAACAGTAAGAGTTTTTTTATATAACGTAAAGAAGAAAATTCGAACATGACATGAGTTTTGTAAGGGCAAAAAATATATTAATAACTGCATGGAAAATCTAAGACTGCATGCAAAAATTCATGTCCATACAACAAACAGTTTTGGAGAAAATTGACGCTTTCTGTGGGCGCGAATTTCCGAACGGACTATAGTTCACATGTTAGTAATAAAATATGAAATGTAAATCACAACTTACGCCAATCCTGGCTACAGACTTGTTTGCTCAGATGAATAAAAGAGACGAATCGTTCTCTTACACGCGTCTGGAATGTCTTTAATTTTACAATCGATTGCCCCTTCTGACTCCGTGTTTTTTCAGTTTCCTAATCCCGGTGTTTCTTATTAAAATTTGAAAGAGATTTCCTGTGCTTTGTAAGTCTTATCTGGTTCTTCAATAAAAGGTCTGGTTAACAAATAGGAATTATGAATCTAGTCTTCACTCTGGCGAGGTCTGAGGTCTTGGCGAGCTTGAAATTTACAGTGAGTTAAAACTGCGAAGTAGTCAGCCTATATTCTCCCTCAATGTTGTTATGAATCTAATCAGAAAGATCCAATCATTTCAAACAGGTCGTGTGTGGCACTTTCAAAATATTTCCTACATGAAAATATTTTGCAAAAGGTCACGTCTCCCATATATGGTAATATGCTGTCTTGCATACACTCTCACAAACACATTTGTAGACTCATATTGTCTAAAATATAATAAATCCATGATTACTTTTAACCAAGTGACCGGAAGCGATTATATCACACTTGTCTGCCCACATGTGTCACACAGATAGTAATCTCGTTATCTGTCGTATGAGTACGCAAACTCCGTGTCTTATCGGTGATTTAAGCCGATAGCGCTGACCGATGTACGTTTTAATCTGCCGCGCCTATAACCACAAATCTGGGTAGCGCTCCTTGCAAATGTGATATTTATCACCTACATCTCATTCTCCATAGTTACAGAAAAGCATGAAGCTTCTGAACTGTCAAACCCTGGGTCTGCTCCAACTGCGAAATCAAATATCTGCTACTTAGCAGAAAAATAACGAGGGAAGAAAGAAAGAGAGAATGAAAAGTGCGATAATTGACAGCACATAATAAAAATCAGTACCACAAATGTACCGATACTGCCGGAAAGAACCAAAGATCGATAGAGGTCGTCCATTTCGTCACACTTGGATTATGCATCTATGACAGTCAGCCATTGTTCATCCATGAATGGACCAGCAAAGTCTATGCGTATTTTTTCCCATGGACGTTCGGTATCAGGCCATGACTGGTAATGTTGATGTAGGCTAGTTTGATTAGCTTTGCAACTAGACGTTACACTTTGGATGTCCGTATTGATGCTTGGACCCCAGCAGTGTCGCCGTGCCAACTGCTTCATTCTGACAACTTACAATTATGACCCTGATGCAATAAGTGAAGGATTTTCTGACTGAGAGATGCAGGAACAATGACTGTTAGATTCAGCTTCCCATTAGTATGCCATTCTGAACCGAAATGTTTATGCGACGATCAAAAGAAGCTTTTATGTCAGCATCCTTCCGAGACAGAGATTCAGGCCATACGTGTTATATATACTGTCGAACTTTACTGAGTAACTAATATTGTCTCATTTTCAACCAGTTGCTATAGCATCTCATTCTCCATAGTTACAGAAAAGCATGAAGCTTCTGAACTGTCAAACCCTGGGTCTGCTCCAACTGCGAGTCTGGAAAGAGCATCCGCATTAGCGTGTCTTGCCGTGGGCTTGCATTTGATCACAAGTTGTATGACATGAGCAAAATAGTCCAACGCTGTAAGCGCTGCATTGTCAGTATTGGTAACTTATTTGGAGAAAATATCGCTAACAAGGGTTTGTGGTCTGTCTGAAGTTTAAAGGGCCTTGAGAGTTCATACAGATATTTGTGAAATTTCTTCACACCGAAAAGTATAGACTGTCCTTATTTTTATATTTAATTGTAATTTATTTCAGCCTCAGTCATCGACTTTGATGCAAATGTAATAGGCTTTTCTAATCCATCTTGGTATCTGTGTCAAATAACCGCTCCAATGCCGTAAGATGATGCATCTGTTGCAAGGATGGTAGAAAGATTTGGATCGGAGTGAACCAGCTTTTTTGCATTTATAATAGATGCTTTAAGAGTTTTTTTCCTGGGCTTTGGATTATCCCGTTTCCTAAACTTGTTGAGGGGTGTATATAACTCACAGTAATTGGCAATATACAGTATTTAGGATAATAATTTATTTTACTCAAAAAAAAAAAAAGATTGTAGCCACATGAGATTTGTCGGTCAGGTAGTTGCTTGATAGCTGCCATACCTGATTCTGAGGAAAGTAAACCATCAGCTGAAATGATGTTCCTTAGGTACTCAACATCTGACTTGAAGTCAAGATTGCACTTGAAGGCCGCACGCCCATGGGTTGCAAGCAGTGGCGTACCAAGGGGGTGGCCCGCCCATGTGATAGTCAGGAGGGTATGCCATCTGACGCTATTATGATAGTACTTTACTGTTAAGAATATACTTGCAAGTGTTATCTTTGGAAAGGGGGGGGTGTTGCCAGAGGCAGGATTCGCCCTGGGTGCCAAATACTTTAAGTATGCCCCTGGTTGCAAGCACTCGTGGTTAAGAAGCGCTGCTTTAAAGGGATGGAAAAGCTGCTGGCCCAGATGCCATTCCAGCAGCGACCATGGAAATCCTAAGTTTGGTTGTATACTTATATAAATGAACACATATAAATAAATATCAGATTATCGTAAAGCAGAAAGATAGGGACCACTAGACAACAGAAAATAATACACAAAGAACGAAATACGATATTTGAATGTGTTCACCCATCTGTAGCCTAAACCAACTAATTTGGAGGGGAGTGTTGCTTAATTGTATAATTTGTTATTTAACTAATTACATAAGTAGCATATATACATAAGAGCATATATACATACAGGTAGCCCTCGACTTGCGCCGATTCTGAAACCCGAAGGTTAAAAAAAAAAATCACATATTGCAAAATAAATTTAAAACCATATATTGTAAAATGTATAATTACTATTCGCATGATTCAAACCAGTGAAGAAAGGCACTAGGGGTGATCTTAGAGAAAGAAGTTACATTTGAAGACGTAACAAAGCTGCTGGGAAGTTTTGGAGAGCCTCTTTCCAATGACAACTTAAACTAACTGACTGCACAACTAAGCCAACAGATACAGGATGAGGAAAGAGAGGATGAAGAGCTTCATATAAGAGATGAAGACAATCGATATGCAGCCCATCCTTTCAGACATGCAGAAACTCACTGATGAGCTCTGTGATATTGACTACACGTGGGAGCTGAGTGCTACAAAGAAGAGGGTCCTAATGGCATCTGTGGACCGTTATTGAGATTTCGAAAGAAATTAAGAATTCACAACAGTCGACAAGGCATTAAACAAACGTAACGATCCAGGGACTTCGTCGTAGACGTAAAGCCGCTGCATTACGCCATTGTTGGTTTAAGTGTAAAACATATTTTTTATGTAATTAATTAATTTAATTACTTTATGTTATTTCAGAGCTTTAAATATAATACATTATATTACCGGTACTCGTAAATCTGTGGGTTTCACACATTACGTTAAGTCATCGACTTCCAATTGACTTACATTATAATGGTTTAAATTTACGCCGATTCCAATTGCGCCAGTTCGTCCAGGAAAGCATCCCTGGCGTAAATTGAGGGATACCTGTTTTATATATATATATATATATATATATATATATATATATATATATATATATTATATATATATATATATATATTATATATATATATATATATATATATATATATATATATATATATATATATATATGTCACGTAGGGTTTATATTCATTTAATTTCCTACATCTTCTTCCTATTCGTTCACCCAAATTCTCTCTTTTATTATCTCTGTATTTCATTTTTTTCCTGTATATTTTTCATCCATTCGTTTTGCGAATATTATTTTCATATAATTCGCAAACTTTACCTGTTTCTTTCTCACAACTGAGAATCGCGCTAGGACGATATTACGTAGATGTCAGGGCTGCAGGGCGTCAGAAGGCGTGATAAGTCGGTTCGCTGAACATAGGACGTAGCAAATCGTCTACATTCTCACCGAGCGCGCGAGCTTCTTCTCGGCATTAGTCCCGGTGAGGTGTGATACTTTACATCTGCACCGGTCAGTATCCAGACAATCCCAAACTGACACGGCGCTCACTTGGGCCATGGTCAGCTGTAGCGTGAAAACTGCCCTGCAATGGAGTCAGGCTGTCTGGGATTTGAAACTGACACGCGTACATCGTGGTCAGTAGGTGACAGTTACGACACGCGTTAAGCGGACGTAAATGTTGGGAGTAGGGGAGATAATTTCGCTTGGCGAAATAAGTTTGGGCCCTTTGTCTGATTTTAAGATATTGGCCAAGTTTGAAACTTTAATTTCATTCTCGCTCATAGACTCCACAGTAGATAGGTCGCTCGAAAAACAGAATAGCTGTTAGCGAAGATCTCAGTTTGTTTCGGCAATTTGTCGAACTTCTAGACTTCCAGAAATATTTTCAGCATTTTTATTCTTAAGTTGTGCGACTACCTGTAATTCTGTGGTTGAGGTAATTAATATGATAGATATATAGATTTTGTGAGTGTTAAAGTGTTAAATCGCTTAATGCATTTTAATCTATTTCTTTAGCGCAGAAGAGAAATAAAGTGGTAGGCTATTATATTTTCTAGGGAAGCATTCAGTGGAAAGCAGACAAAAAATTTAATTTCTAGCTTATAACGGCAATTGTAGCTATTTATAAATTTAATTTAACTGCTAATACTCAGTCGAGTGTATTTTTCTAAACTAACGTATAAACTCTAGAATCCAGCCTCATGAATGGTGACGGAATACGCACGTGTTCTTAATTTATGAGGATTGCTGATTTTTAATTATATAACTTACGTCACGGGAAGTTTAAATGATAAGCAAAGCTCTCTGCTTGCAAGTTTAAATGTAAGTTATAACCAGTTCAGATTCTGTTTATTATATTATATGTGTTATTTTTCCTCCACACAGTGAAAGTTTTGGGGTGACCCTAACTTTACCAGCACCTAGTAGTAGTTTCCATACTTGTGAAGAAATAGACAGTCCTTATTTTGAACCACGTGGGTTTTCTCAAGAAACACTGATCTGACGGTGCAAGTTAGACAGAAATACTAATATCCCTATAACGGGTTTTCAAAGACTGTAATGATAAATACTGGACCTTGGAGCCAGCACTTAATTTCTTCTAGAAACTCTATATCATTTGCTGCCTGGTGGCGTGAATATTAACAATCATTTCCCGACTAGATTATATTTTGTGGACAAATCTGTGGTGTGACTAAAGTGAATCCTATACTGAGGGAAGGCACCGACCTGACATTCATCATTTTTTTTAGAAACCTACGCTATTGACACTGTGCTCTGCTAACTCCCGCGCCTGGAATAATTGTTAGGTGAATTAATCAGACATTTGAACAAATTTGCATACCCAAGTAGTCGTTCCCGGAGACTCCAAGTTAAATACGTCTTTTGGAACTGGGGACTTCTTGGCAGAAGACTGCATTTTTTTTTTGAGTCTGTGTAAAGATCTAAAATCAGTGTGTTCCAGGAGGCAGCGAGCAAAGTCGTGAGTACATGAATGAGAAGCCATGGCGGAATGAATGAGTGTACGCTGGTCTGAGTGATATTTTCACTATTATATCTTTGACACCCTGTTGCTGTCCTAATTTTTTTTCAATCTGCATAATTTGTTGCTAAGGCTAGAGTTCTTGTGTTTTTTGTCTTAGGTTAAATCAGATTTTTTTTTCAAACTCTGTGCATATAATTACGAGATAAAACAAAGACAACTCTTAGACTCAAACCCTATGTATCTGTGACTCGGGCGCCATCATCTGTTCTCTTAACGGGGCCGGGCTAAACCTAGAGTTAACACTATAACGGGGCTATCATCCTTGCAACATTTCCTTGATTTTTTATGACTATGTGTATATGTATTTTCCTTGATGTACTTTCTTTGATGTTGTGAGCCGATTTTTCCTGATAATAAAATCGCTCTTGAACTTAATAATCGTGTTTGGTCAGCTCGTTCTAGATAATATATATATCATTGTTATAGTTTTCCCACGTCTGTGTGTTTACCTGTCGTCACGTGTATGTGCGTGCCTGTGAGTGATAGAAATATACGTAATATGTATATTGGTGTAGTCTGTCTGACGCTGTAACAACTGTTGTAGAAGATAGGTGAGAGAGAGAAGAATTATTTTCGCTTTCAGAGACAGCCACTATATCAAAATCTATCATCTCACGTGTGTGGAAATTCTATTACCTTTCACTAACTCTCACTGAGTCTATCACCTATTCAAACCTATTCAGAAGGGACCAAACCTAGTCTTAATTCTCCTATCGGAAATCTACGACAATATATATATATATTGCGTACCTTTCAACGATTAGCAATGTGCATGGGTCTGTCGGTTATATCTGGACCTGTATTTCTTAAAGTTATATATTTCCTGCTCGTGTATAGTTTGTCTGAATATTTGATTACATGTCCTCCCTAAAGCCATTGCTCTCCAAGGTAGATGAGGTAGAGTTTGAGGTGAGTATAGTTTATACTGTATGTACGGTTCTGTAATATTCCTCCTTAGGGTGCATTTCCAATTTAATTTGTGTTATCGTAATTTTTAGTGGCTAAACAGTAGTTGTGATCCCAGGCGTCATTCCTGACACGGTGTTTTCTATTAGGCAACAGTGTTTTGATGTAAAACCTGCATGAGTTCTGATCAGCTGAGACAGACAAAATAGCTTTTGAGAGAAAAAGATGCGCTTATCTGAAAGTGATGACAAAAGATTGAGACGGTCAACTTTATGAGAGAAGCCTTAGACAGACCACAAATAGATGTGGTTGTATGAGAGCGACGAGAGAAACCTGAGGCAGACCACCAATTTTACGACGAAAATTTTTATTTGAAAAAGGGCGAGAAGGGGCGTACTTAAAAGTATTTGCCACCCGGGGCAGATCCTTCATTTGCCCCCCCCCCCCCCCCATTATAAAAATAAGATAAAGGTAGTCGCATAGCAGATATTGGAGCCGCGGTAGCACAGTGGTTAGTGCACTGGCTTCCTAGCTCGGTGGTCCATGGTTCGATCCCCAGTTGAGGTGGAATTTTTTGGACCGCAAACGGCTCCGGGGATGACCCAGCCTCATGAATTTGGTACCAGAGCAAGTCTGTGAAGGTTAAAGCGGCCGGCGTGATGCTGACCACATCACCCCTAGTGCGCCGATGGTCGAGAAAATATGGGCCTAACACCATATTCCCAATATGCCTCAAAGGGCGTGTAACGGGATCCTTTACCCTATAGCAGATACAGCCCTAGAGGAGTGAAGTGTCAGTTCCCCGCCGCGCCGCCTTTTCCGTCCATAACTCAAGAGCATAGCCAGCTACCCATTTATAGCTAGGTAGACTGCGTGACGATACCGTGATTCGAGCACGGTACCTTTTGCCGAGAGGCTAGCGCTCTACTATTCTGTCAACTGGACGCTCACCCCCCCCCCCCCCCCCCTTTAATAATACGCACAGAAGAAAAATATACAATACCTGCAATTTTAAACAGTATAATCTAGTACCGTACTATCATAATAGTGTCAGAGACACCCTCCTTCCTCGATGTCACCCGGAGCGGACAGCCCTTCCCCTCGCACCCCCACAGTATGCCACTGAAGATGAGAAAAGAATAATGACAAAGAGAATAGTTTTAGCTTATTGATATAAGGATTACAGCAGACTGCAGAACTGTCTCTTTACCCTCTCACATGCGGCACCACACTTCTTATCCGGTCAGGAACACTAACTCACGGTTAAAGCCGGCAGCTTCATGCTTTATGAGTAGACTACGAACACTCGACTCGTCATCCTCTATTCTGAATGGTTTGGTTTGGCTTTAAGGGCCATCTTCGTTGTACTGGCTTCCTAGCTCGGTAGTCCTTGGTTCCGATCCCCAGTTGAGGTGGGATTTTTTTTTAGACCGCAAACGCCTCCGGGGTCGACCCAGCCTCATGAATTGGGTACCACAGCAACTCTGGGAAGGTTAAGGCGGCCGGCGTGATGCTGACCACATCAGCCCTAGTGTGCCGCATGGTCACGAAAATATGGGCCTAACACCGTATTCCCAATATGCCTCAACTGGCGAGTAACGGGATCCTTTACCTTCATTGCGCACGGACAACTCCCTCAGTGTTCCTTTATATCACACAAGGATAATCTCAGCACAGTGCACGAACTCCGTAACACCGGTGAGGAATTCTGAATACTATCTTTATAATATTTCAACTATTCTGAATACCATCTTCATTATCATTATGTTTTGCAATAGAAACAGTGCCTGACACATTACAACTAGGTCACGTGATACATCTTGTTTACGAACGAGTTATTTTTCTATGTCAATGATTTTTTATTTATTTAGATCATGTAGAAAGGACAGGCATGAACGGCATAAAGAAGACATGTAAAGACCTTGAGCTGATGGCACAGGACAGGAAGACTTGGTATACGTTTGGTGAAGACCTTTACTCCTTGGGGAGCTGATCTCTATGTAGAATTATTATATGATATTATGTTTGTAAGATTGTAACTGAACACCGCTGTCTTTTGTTTGTTTTTAAGGACTATCTTTACTGCAAGCGGACAACTCCATCAGTGCTCCGATTTCCTCCCTTAGATCACACAAGGAGGATCTCAGCACAGTGCACGAACTATATAGCACCGGCGAGAATCCCAATGTGCGTATATAGGAATCACACATTCTATAAATATTTTTGGTGGTCTTTATGAATTAGGTAATGCTGTCATTTGTTTAAATTGTGAATGAGCAGATATACAGGGTGTTTCAAAAAGAATATCGGTATTTTGAAGGTGTATAGTTTTGGTAAATGCAAACTTAAAAATGTTTGGTTTGCACCAAACGATAGGTAAACTGTCCGAATTTGGACAGTTACCGGATAAAAAAAAATGTTTTTCATTTCAGCCGCTAGAATCGAATCACGGTGCTGTGGAAAGAATAACAAGGGATCAGTTGGAGCGAATGTGGAGAGAATTTGACTACCGTTTAGATTTGTGCCGTGTAACACGAGGGGCACACATTGAGGTATTGTAATAGAAGAGATTAAACTTTGACAGTTTTACTTTCTTTTGGTGCAAACTGTATATTTTTAAGTGTTCAATAACCAAAGTTATATGCGTCTAAAATATCGATATTCTTTTTGAAACGCCCTGTACTTTAGTTAAAACTTGAACATTCTTTTTGAAACACACTACTTTAGTTGAAACTTGAACATTCTTTTTGAAACACCCTGTACTTTAGTTAAAACTTGAACATTCTTTTTGAAACACCTTGTACTTTAGTTAAAACTTGAACATTCTTATCTGTGTAAGAAGGTCACTTTTTCCCTATAATGTGCTGATATATGCGAGAACTTGTTTATGTCTTTTAAAATAAATATTACACACATACAGGTATGTTTCAGGCGCTCGTGAGAAATAAAGAAATAGAAAACTAGAGAACAGAAAACAACAGAAGTGAGCGGCTTACCAGGGAATCGAGCCCAGGCACCCCTGCCTTGCTAAGGAAGCGAATCACAATACCCTCCCTGCCAACTAGGCACCATCTTTATTTGTTTATGTCATTTTAGTTTTGATGTATGCGAAAATGGCAGATCACTTGTTTACTGGACAAAAGATTATACAAAGGGCAAGATGTCAGATGGCTCTGAGTGCCCAAATCTCAACCTTTTTAAAACAAAGTTCATTCATTCGTCCCCTCACATACAAACACTAGAATTTATGATACATTCTTGACATATAAGTATTAGGACTTGATACATCCAGCCGCGGATCTACATTTTGGGGGTCCTCAAGCTTGAACTGTGTTGTTGACTGAAAGTGAACAGCATAAGTCACGAATATGGTAAAGGTAAGGTAAAGGAACCCGTTACACTCCCATTGAGGCATATTGGGAATATGGTGTTAGGCCCATATTATCTTGACCGTCGGCACACTAGGGGTGATGTGGTCGGCATCATGCCGGCCGCCTTAACCTTCCCAGAGTTGCTCTGGTACCCATTTGGGGCTGGGTCGACCCAGGAGCCGTATGTGGCCTAAAAAATTCCCACCTCATCTGGGGATCGAACCATAGACCACTGCACTAGGAAGCCAGTGCACTAACCACTATGCCACCGCAGCTCCCTCACGAATATGGACTGGACACTAACATCGAGAAAAAAAACAATGATAATTAACAAGTCAGACAATAAGTCCACATTAAAGATAAGCATAAATGGGAAAATCTTGGAAAAAGTAAAAAGCTTCTCATATCTTGGTCATACAACAAAAAGTGGCAGATGTGAAACAGAAATCAAGAAGAGAATAGGAATGGCCAAAGCTACATTCAACAACGTTAAGACAAATACTGACTTCTAAACAGTTAGAATTCCCCCTCTCCCCACCCCCGCCAAGCATATTGGGAATATGGTGTGTAGGCCCATATGTTCTTGACCATCGGCACACTTGGGGTGATGTGGTCAGCATCACCCCGGCCGCCTTAACCTTCCCAGAGTTACTCCGATACCCAATTCATGAAGCTGACCCCAGAGCCGTTTGCGGTCTAAAAAATCCCACCTCAACTGGGGATCGAACCATGGACCACCGAGCTAGGAAGCCAGTGCACTAACCACTGACCTACCGTGGCTCCTTCTAAACAGTTAACTAGCAAATAAAAACTGATAACCATAATGTGTTATATATATTCTTCATTACTGTATGGTGTAAAACATGGCAATTGAAAGAAAGAATTGAGGCTCTCGAAGATGTTGATATATAGAAGAATGGGGCACGTCTCATGGAAAGAGAAGAAAACAAATAAGGAGGTCCTAGAAAATCTAGGTATGAAAAGAGAACTAATGAAGGAGATCAAAACTATGCAGCTAAAGTATTCTGGCCACATAAAAAGACATAACACCTTGCAGGAAAATAATAGAAGGGAGAGTGCAAGAGGAAGACGGCACTATAAGTGGGAAGAACACATCAAAAGATGGACAGGAAATAGTGCACCATCAAGACAAGAGACAGAAGATGTAAGAGATCCATTACAGCCAACCTTTGTTGTGGAGATAATGGCAGCTGATGATGATGATGATGATGATGAAGCTTGAAATCTTGGAGGAACCATTTTTATTAACTCTTAGTATATGAGCTGCCTTTCATGACTACCATTACAGATTTTGCAATAAATAATTTATTTATAAAGATAACATAAGTGTTATATATCAAAATGTGAAGAAATGAAACCCCTACATCATGCAAGTAACTAAATTGATCAGTGGTTTGAAACATGCATTCAGCTATAAATTTTCGCTATTGACGGGAATCGATCATCGGCCTCTCTAGAAGGCCGCTCGTATACTAAGAGTTAAAAAACAAAACTTGTTGGAGGATGGGAAAGAAATGTATTATAAGAGAAAACTGGACTTGGGGGGCCCTGAAGCTCAAGCTTCATAGTAGATCCACCTCTGGATACCTCCCTGGCATACAAGTACTAGAACTCACGATACATCCCTCACATACAAGTACCAGGACTCATGATACATCCCTGACATACAAGTACCAGGACTCATGATACATCCCTGACATACGAATACTAGAACTCATGATACATCCCTGGCATATGCAAGTACTAGGACTCATGATAAATGCCTGACATTCAAGTACTAGGACTCATGGTGTGTGAATACAACTTCAGCATCATTGTTATAGCCTACGAACATGACTTCAAATGAAAACAGTTGCAGCCACCACATCAGAAAGTACTCCCAACAGCAACAACAAAGATAAATAACACATAACAAATCATTTTACAAAAACATTATTGTATTCATGGTAAAATTATATTGCTTATTTCAACAATCAAGGGCAATTTTTTTATTTTCATTTGCATTTCAAGTTTTAAAAGAAAATAATGAACTGTCGTATGGCATTATGAACATTTTCCTCTGAAAAACAGACAAACTGAAATGTTTTGTCAGACAACAGACAAACTGACAGACTTTTTAAGATAAAATGAATGTCTGCTTTGGCCTGTTTATCTTTAATATCAGCACAAGCAAGAATAAAACTAAAAAGCAGTAAGCAAAGATGAGGAAGACAAAAGCAGAAATAAAAACCAGAATACAGAAAGCGAAGAAAAGGCTGAATACTAAGTATGAAATAAGATATGGTTAATGAGAAACAGAGAAACAGAAGCAAAAAAAAAAAAAAAAAAAAAAGCAGTAAGAAACAGGGAAAACAAGACCAGAGAGAAGAAAAAAAGAAAGAATTAAAGAAATAATAAGCAGCATAAGACAGAATAGAGAGAAACAAAGGCAAAGCACAAAGTAATCAGACAGAACACATGCACAAACAGGGAGGGAAAAATATAATAAAAGGTTAAGTAGTAGCAAGAAGATATCACATGGTGCTTTATGTTTGTGTTTTAAAAATAACAGTAATAATTTGATACACTCAGGAGCTGGGACAATAATATGTCAATATAACAACATATATGTTCATAACGTGATGAGTAATCAGAAGGCACTAGGTGACAAACTAGGTTCAGGATCTAATGGCTTGTTTCCTTATACATGGAATGTTAAACAAAAAAAAATGTCAACATTTGTAAAAAAAAATTCTAACTCAAATAGCGGAACTTGGAATAATGATTCTAGCACTTGGAACATACCTACTTTATTAATAACAATGTCTTCTTCTTCTTTGATCCTTAGCCGCCGACCGTCAAAGCAGTCAGTGGCCATTATGCCTGGTGGTGTCTTGTAGGGAAACAACAAATTGATTCCACTTTGCTCGGCCGGCGGCCATCCTTCGTACAGTGCCCCAAACTCTGGTTCATTCTTTGCATCTCAGCCTCCACAGTCCTCCGCCAAGTTGTTTTTGGTCGGCCTCTCTTTCGTTTTCCTTCAGGGGTCCATAGCATAGCTGTTCTTGTGATGGCATCTGGCACCGACCATATTTTGTGGAACAAGTAATTATGTTTGAAATATTAATTAGGCTAGGAATAACAAAGTCAACTCTAATTTAACAATGTCTACACACACACACACAAATTAGTTATCTTGCTCAAGTTTCATTTTTGTAAAGTATCATCATCATTCTCACTCCTTAGATCATGGAGCCACTACTGTAGTCGGTCCCCTTGCAGGAAACCTGCACCAAGCATTCTCATGCTCTTGCAGCAATGGTTTCTGTAGCAATATCGTTTACACTATGAGGTTGCCAGTCCCCACACATAAGTAAATGATCTGCCATAAATCCAGTCACAGTATTAAAACAGAAGGATTTCATTTAAAAAAGTGTCAAGTGTCTTGATGAGAATTAAAACTGCAAGTCTTTTAATGACTAAGGTTATATAACTTTGTTGGTGAATACGGTTTTTGATGAATCAGGTTAACTTCACATTTCTTGATGATTAGTGCAACTGAAAGTGTCTAGATGTAATTCCAGAATTCACCATGGGCGCCAAAGTCTCTCTTCACCCATAGAAGACGCCGGAGATGTCGAACCTTCATGACGAATGAAGTGCCTTTCTTCATCTATAAAGTGCATGTACTTCAGAGCTTGTTCGTCTGCTGGCCTTCTGGCATCTACAATCACAGATGTGAAGTTTGAGGAGGGACAATGGGATAAGAAAAGCCCATCTCTGGTGACAGGATGAGTGCTGGAAATTGCATCAGATTGGCTGAATGCCTGGGTACAGTGGCTACCAGCTGGACTGGGATATTTGTTGTTACTGACCTCTCGGAGGCCATAATACTGAGGTGACTGAGACAGGTTCAGTGGTGATGACAGATCAGATTCAGATGATGAAGATGTCAGCGAATATGTCCTTGTTCTAGGGATGTAGTCAGAATATTGGCTATCGTATGTGTAATGTTTCTGAGGTTTCTGACATGTTCTCAGAGGGAGGGGCGACATGGATCTTTCATTTGACTGAGATATACATCTTTCATTTGGCTGAGGAAGGGGAGAGTTTGAGGGTACAAGTGTCTCTTGTTGGTTAATCAGGCGAGGGATAACTTGTGGAACAATATCCAGGACTTTGTGAACCAGCTGCTGCTGGTGCCCTGGATTTTGATGCTGTGCTGCTTTGGTTTGGATCAGGACTGGGGGTAAGACTGATGGAATCTGTATCTGCAAGGGCTGTGTATACCTGATGCAGCCTGGTGGCTCAGATGAAGGAGTGTTGCTGGCTGTAACAGCGGTGATGGCAACAGGAATGTGGGTCGGCGCTGATGAGGCTGATGTCACTGGTGCTACCAGTGCAGGTTGAATTCCAGAAAAACTGCCAACATTTGAAGGTTTAGCGTTCTGAAATTGACTATTCACAATCTGGATAACTTGTCCGTTTGTCAGCTGGCCATTGGTAGCGCGAAGTCCAGCAGGCATAACTGAAGAACTTGTGACAACAGTGTTGCCAGGCTGCATGGTCTTTGTGAAAGACACTTTGCTGGACAGCTGTATACAGCTGGCCAGATGATGTACAACCCTGGACTTGACGTCGTCATTGAAACCCTGAGACTGTCCAAGGTAACGGATGACCTCATTGGCACACTCCATAAAGCCAGCTTGATATTTCCCAACCAAAGAAACATCACTGCTGGCTTGAGACAACTGCTGATGCTGATCTTGAAGGTTGCGGAGATGCTTGACAGTAAGTTCTAGAATGTCTGCCTTCTCCAGTTTGTTAAACTGAGAGCTCTGAAAGGAGATTAGAAGATTATTACAATATGAAAAATAGATAGCATAAATAGATTTGTGCTGAAGTTCCTACTCTCAAATGGTTACCTCTGGGATAATTAGATTTAAAGTTTTTTCATTCTAAAAATGGTAGACCTATTTAAGACTTACATACTTCAATGTTATTAATAAAAAAAGGTAAAGGTAGTCACATAGCAGAAACTGCCGAAGTGGAGTGAAGTGTTAGAGACTTCACATTACTATGTCCAGCTTTTTTTAATCAAGACTTCACATTACTATGTCCAGCTTTGTTTAATCAGGTGGGAGTGATCATGTTCCCTTCCTTGCCGCCTTTTATTTCCCTAACTCAAGAGCAAAGTGAGGTAGGCCTACCCATTTACAGCTGATAATAATCTGATGAATGAACAAATAAATTAAAGTCCCTTTCTTTGCTATTTGAGTATGGGGCTCACCACTGTAGCTGGCATCCATGTAGGAAGCCTGTGGTTTACATGTGCTCAAGCTATGGTGGTTTATATAGCAATTAGTTTGACATGATGAAGTTGCTAGTCCCATTGCAATAAACAAAAAAATCAATGAAGGTCACAGGATGTGTTTTAAAGAATAATATTAAGAAAACAATATATCAGAGTCCGCTGGGAGGACAACATTAGACAATCTTTGAAGGACCGAGGACTAGAATGGAACCAGGCCAGGAGGAAGACAGCCAATAGGATAGTATGGTGCTCTCTCTTCCAAACCTCTACACCTCACGGTAGAAGGGGAATGACTAAGTAAGTAAGTACAATATATCAAGCAGAAGCAGACAACAGTAGATAGAGAGTAAGAAAATGGACAGAATCCAGAAGACAAGACATTTTAAAAACAGAGATTTTAAAAACAGAGATACTTACATCTTTCTTGCTACTTTGAATCACTAGAGACTTGAGTTGGGACAGACTGTCATTGATTCTTGCTCGCCGCCTTTTTTCCATTAAAGGTTTATTTGTCTGAGGAAGGAAAAAAAACCCATTTTAAATCTGCAAATTTTCCTTGAAGAAGCCTAATATAAAATACTCTTCAGTTTCTGTTAAATAAATATAAGCCTAGGCCTACACATTTTTTTGTACTGTTATTTTTAATTTATGATGGCCACAATATTTATAGAATAACAATTATATTATATTCACATCTTCTTTTCGTCCCCTGCGGAGCATGGAACCATCACTGTTGCAGGTCCCCATGAAGCACGCACTAAAGAATACATGTTCTTTTGTAATGGTAGTTTCTGTAGCAATGTGTTTTATATGATGAGGTTGGCCCCTGCTAAAACAATTAGGCTAACAGCGTAGGCCCCTATGTATATTTTGGACACTAGTAATAAGATATAAGCCCCGTCTAGTTCCCGGGGGGTCTCTGAAGAGGCAAAGAACAGGCCTAATGCACACTCAGGCATGTCCTACAAGGCAGCTAATATGAGGTTTTGGCGACCTCATCACGTAAAACAAACTACCACAGACACCACTGCTCCAAGAGCACGTAACTGCATTGTGCAGGCTTCCTGCAGGAGAAGCTGTAGTGGTGGTTCCATGCTCACAAAGGAAAATGATGATGATGAACACTGTATGTGTACTCACTTTTCTTAAAGAGACGCCCGTCCTCTGTGGTGACGTCATAGTAATACCAGACATGGTCATATCCAAAAGGAGAAATACTCAAAATCAGTTAAGTTGTGTTCTGCTAGCGACTGTCTCCTTGGACGAACAGAGAAGTTAATGGCAAATGCCGACACAGATCGCGTGTTTTGTATGCCCGCTGCGACTCTTGTGGCCACTGATCCCTAGTACCCAACGGGCTGGGGGAGGGGGGTCGATGCTTTATGGCTGCGGTGACACAGACCGTCACCATGCCCAAGAGAACGGTGTGAAGTCAAAACTTTTACCTTTCCCACGGTCGGTCTATTTGTGGACACCTCTACAGCCAACCAATCGAGACACTGGGATCGTGCGCGGCATGCGCCAGATCAAATCTGATTGGCTGAGCGCCAGATGTTCTCGTGCGGTGGCCGGTCTGGCCGGATACTCTCATGTCTAGCTCTCGAGTCATCGGCCCGGGCGGGATAAACAGAGTGGGGGAGGAAAAAAACATACTCGCACGTGCCAGTAAGATTACAGATTGTGGCGGCCCGCTGGGTGTAAGGGAATTTAACAGAATAACCACTTGTTGGAACTAACACAATGTGAAGCTGCACGAAGGAATTGGCTGATCGGCAAACTTGCTAGACATAAGAACTGCGCTTTAAACCACACATCAAATCACAAGCAAAGATTATTTAACATCTACTTCAAAGATGCCCAACATATGATGAACAGAGAAATCACACATCACCAGTCCTGGAAAAACACTACGGAGATTCCAACATCAAGATGACCACTGCTTTCTTTGAAAAAATTTAAGTTGACGTCTGAAAGTGAACGAAGCAGAAGAAATCCTAGCACAAAGCAGAAAACTCATACACTGTGTTTACTTCCTAAATTTGCCTTGGAGGAAAATAAAACAATTAATAAGTCGATGATTCTAAAAATCAATGTAAAATATAGCAAAAGTAAAGTAAAATGCAGGGTCAGTATAAAGTCCGTGCGCAGTTTAAATTATTCATGACTTTTCTTATAATCAATCTGTAAAAAAGGGGGCCAGAAAGGTAATTTAATTAAGTTTTGTATATAATGAGTGATCCATTTTTTTAAACCAACTTCGTACCAAGATAACTAATGTGATTAAATGCATTACTGAAAACTAACTGCACAATGTATTTATAGAACGTCAACATTGTTGTCTCACGTTATATAAGTAATGATGATGTTAACACTTAATAATTCCAAGACTAAATGCATTCTAAACTTAATAAATTCTTTCACTAACATCTTTTACAGATTGATTTTATCACCTACAAAACAGAAGTTATGAGCATTTGAAACTGCACACGGACTTTATAACAGTGGCGGATCTAGGAATGGTCATAGGGAGGGGCGATACCTCAGAATGATAAGGTCCCTGCTCCCTTCTTTACACATATTTTTAGGCAATTAAAATACAAAATAGCGAATTTTGAAAAAAATGTGACAACTTGTTAGTTTTATTATACTGTAAATCAAAATATTCATTTTTATTTTAAAACATAATTACATAATAAAAGTAAGGTACAACTACAAAGAGACAAAATGTGATAAAAATTCATTCATATTTTATATTACAGCAGGGACCCAAAGACGCAGCAATAGAGAATGCAGTCAGCGACTCATAGCTTAACTGCTTGCGTCAGGGTCAGCGAACCAGAGCTGACCTAGACCCTACTCCACCACCACGTGGTGGTCCTGGAAACAGGCTGCATCACTGCAGTCTGGCTGAGAAAGTAGGGATCGAAGAGGCAAGGTAAACCCGGTCCCAAAAAATGCCGTGCTGAAGTCGGATGTGCCGGCCGAAAGGCGCAGATATCGCAGCTCCGCTGTAAACAGACACAACGCAACCAACGTCCTTTTCAGGACGAACGAGGAAGAAGAAGAATATTACAGCATCGGCCTAACATCTTTTGATGTGGGATTGGCTGCCCGATACAGAAATTATCCGCCTCTTGTCATACAGTACTCTGCTTTTGCAGCTCGAGTGAAGTCCCCTTGTGTCACCTGCGTAGTGCAGTCTTTTGTCTCATTGTTGTAAGGCGGCTCCCTTTATTGTCTTTCATTGTTCCGTCACGTAGAATTACTTGCAAACGATGTTCGTAACCTTTAGGGTATTTCCCATAGTAAAGTACCAGATATCTTTTAATTTCCGACCTAACGATTACTTAAATTTAAGTCCCAAGTGAAGGGGAAAGGGGGGGGGGGAGAGAATACTGGAGCGGTTGATATGAAATAAAGGTTTTCAAAGTCCCAAGGCAGGAGCGATCGCCCTGTCGCCGCCCCCTTGGATCCGCCAATGCTTTATAATGACTCTGTACCTACCACTTTCTTTTGGCCTGTAAGCAAGGTATGAAAATCTGGTTCCATGTTCCACAGGGAGCCAAAAAGGAAATGATTATGAGAAGGCGAGGAGATGTATTCTGCTAAACATGTTCAGGTGTCTTCTAATCATGTTAAGCTGTCTTCTAATCGTGTTAAAATGGTCACTTAATTGTGTAAAGGTGCTTTCTAATTGTTAAGTACAAGAGAAAAGAACAGGCAAAAAGAAACACCAGGTCAAAACAATCAGAGGGCTATCACCACAGGAGCGCATTCCCGTAGTCAGTTATGACGGAGGGCGCAACTACTATAGATGTTAAGTGTCTTCTAATAGTCTTAAAATGTCTTCTAATGGCGTTAAAATGTCTTCTAAACGT
Source organism: Oreohelix idahoensis (assembly GCA_024509875.1). Taxonomy (NCBI): domain Eukaryota; kingdom Metazoa; phylum Mollusca; class Gastropoda; order Stylommatophora; family Oreohelicidae; genus Oreohelix; species Oreohelix idahoensis. The sequence goes on along the minus strand of JAMPIV010004857.1, from coordinate 361,270 downwards.
GATAAAATGTCTTCTAAAAGTGTTTAAATGTCTTCTAATGGCGTTAAAATGTCTTCTAAACGTGATAAAATGTCTTCTAATCGTGTTTGAATGTCTTCTAATGGGCTTAAAATGTCTTCCAATAATGTTAAATTGTCTTCTAATGGTGTTAAAAATGTCTTCTATTCGTGTTAAAATGTCTTAAAATGGTCTTAAGATGTCATAAGCGTTGTTTTGGTGTCTTTTAATACGTCTATAAGATAGCATATATTTTTTAAATACTGAGCAAAAAAGCACATCACGGTCGGTCTCACTCAAATTAGTAACTCGCGCCAGAAAAAAAAGTGCGCAACGCACGGTGTGCACCTTCCGCGGCGTGGGTGTTATATAAAACAAATTCTTTGTTTGTTTTTTTTTATTCTTTCACGACATTAGTAGTGCTCGACAAAGAAAAAGTGCGTAAAAATTGGTGTGCATGAGTCCTCACCCGATGTGCAAATCATGAAAACTTGAACGTTTTTGATAAAACCACTTATTATCAGGGAACACTCTTTGAAGACAATCCACGCACTTTCACACGAAACGTTGTCACCAAAGAACTTTTAAATTTAATCTAAAATATTATAATTCTCGCCGTGTGTACGTTGGTCACAGCTGAGGAATGCAACCGTGTTGAAAAATTGTATTGTTTCCATTATATATACTCTCCCGAAAATAGTTACAATCAACAAAGAAAGGCGTTCAAATGACGGTGTTCATGAACAGTTTGATTACACTGTATAATGGAAAGAAACCAAAAACACTCTAAGAATGTACTTCTATCTGCTCATCCGGGAACGGAAATAGCACACTATAATTAATAACCTGTCAATGTTGACGGGTTATTGCTGGTGAAACAATAATGTCAAAACTGTTTTTAAAATTAAAAACCGCAAAAGGTGAAAGCCGTATATGAAGTATAAAATGCCCTTCGTATAAAGGCAGTGAGGGATTAAGTGGCGGTCTACGAACTGTGGGAAAACCACGCCTCCTTGTCCCCTACAGTAAGTCCTGATTGTTGTGTAAACAGAGACCACGATAAGGGCATTCCAGTGGTTGACAAACTTGAAACTACGGAAACACAAGTGTAAAGAAACTTAAAAACTGATGTGTTCTGTCTTCTTCCTCGTTCTTTTTATTCAAGTTTTGCCATATTTTTCTTCCGTACTTATCTACCTTGGTAACATTTTCCAGAGTTCTCTTCTCATTTCTCCGTAATCAATTTTTATATTGTCTATCCATCTTCTAAATTATGTATCCTCAGGTGGAATGGAAAGAAGAAAGTAATATTCGCATCTAAGGAACACAATTTCAAGAATGCAGCAACAACGAAAATGTATGTTTTCGCCCCAAGTCAAAAGGTTATAAATACCTGGACAAATAAAAAATATCAGATATGATACGGAACTCATAACATTTATGAAGATCGCATTATCTACAGGAATAACAATAGTAACTAAGTAATGAAAAACATCATGCTCAAGAGAAACTAGGTTTACCAATTGAAATACGAGACAGAGAGACACGCTCTGACAGAGACAGTATAAATTATGATAATCTGTAAACAAAAGGTATATTGGGTCACTGAGATGTAGTTTTTACATACGAATGTTAAGAATTCAAAGGACAGCTTGCAGAGTCAAATTACAATGCTATGAAACAATCCCTTTTGCAAAAAATAAAATAAAGTTATTGCACACAGAAATAGATAGTTTACTTTTAATTGGGAAGTATAAACATCAAATTATGCTAGGAGAACATGCCCTGGAGCAGGTCAACCATTTTAAATATCGTGGAGCTATAATAGACTTGAAGGGAGGCATCAAAGAAGAGTTGGCTACCCGAATAGCAGCAGAAGGGAGACTTTTTCATGCCATAAATCGAGGACTCCTCAGCTAAAGAGAAAGTGGCAAGAAGACGAAGATGGATGTACACCGCTTCACCTTATATTCCAGTCTTGACTTACGGATGCGAGTCATAGGCAATGACTAAAACCCATTAAAACCAGCTGTAAACCTCAGAAATGAGATATCTGAGGAAGGTGGTTGAAGTAACAAGAAGGGGCATGGTCCGCAACGAGATGATATGTCATGGTCTCGAAACTCAACCCCTGTAGACCCGAGTGGAACAGTCTCAGTTACGATGGCTTGGGCAAATCTGCAGAATGGGAGAAGATCGGCTATCACGACAAATATGGAAAACAAAGAGCCAGGGATGCATACCTCTAGGACGACCCAAAGTTCGCTGGGAGGACAACATCAGACAATCCCTGAAGGACCGAGGACTGGGCTGGAATCAGGCCAAAAGGGAGACAGCTGATAGGATAGCATTGCGTTTTCTCTCTGGCTAACCTCTACACCCCAAGGTAGAAGAGGAACGAGTAAGTAAGAGAAGGTTATGAAAAGCCAAAAGTTAGAATATATTATATGAAAACAGTTAAAATTGATTTTAAAAAAAAGATCATAGGAAGAGAGCACCCTAAAGGCAATAAAAGGACATAAAACACTCTTTTGATGGGTGTACTTTTGAAGATCAGATTGCCTAATGTTGTAACGCTTTGCACACAGCTTCTTATCACTTGATAATGTGGAAGAACATCAAAAACAATTGATAAGCTGCACTAGAAGCTAGAAGTTGTGGAAATATGATCGCTCGCCTATCTTTGCCCGCACGATACTTATATAAATAAGAAGATCCTTCGTCACCGAGAATCTACCATTGTTTGTTTCTTAAGTTTTATTAGTTCATAATGGACTCATTCATCCTTTGTGCATAAAGTTATTGCCATGCTTGATAGACTAAAAGCTACACGCTGAATTTGTTTGAAATATGTCGAACATAATAATAAGAAAGTAAAGTTTAAAAACATGTGGAATTAAGAAACACTTTTAACTTAATTTATTTATTTACTTCTTCTTCTTCGTCCTGAAAAGGACGTTGGTTGCGTTGTGTCCGTTTACACCGGAGCTGCGATATCTGCGCCTTTCGGCCGACACATCTGACTTCAGCACGGCATTTTTGGGACCGGGTTAGCCTTACCTCTTCGATCCCTACTCACTCAGCCAGACTGCAGTGATGCAGCCTGTTTCCAGGACCACCACTTGGTTGTGTAGTAGAGTCTTGGTCAGCTCTGGTTCGCTGACCCTGACGCAAGCAGTCTAGCTATGGGTCGCTAACTGCATTTCTCACTGTTGACGCGTCTGAGGTCCCGTAAAACAATACAAACTAAATGTTTGAAATTTTGAACATAAAACTGGTTGAAATGATGGACCATGTGTTAGATGTGTTAGATACAGCCTTTAAAAAAAGAATTCAGAGACGCAGTAAAAAGGGGTAAGGGTTAGATCCTAAATCTTACCCTAACCTTAATCCTAACTCTAACGACTTTGGTGATTTACAAGGATGACATCGAAGAACATGGCCCACTATTTTTCATTTCAACCCATAAAATTATGTTCAGCTACTTCGCTAATAATATCTTATAAGTTAGGATTAACCGTAATCTGCTAAGCATTTCACTTGCAAGCAAATAACAGCGAACTGGAATATCCCAATGTATTTCTAAAAACTTTAAAAACATACCTTTGACCAAAACGTGTTTCCGTATTCTGGTTTACAGTTTCACGACGTTTCTGCTTCATTTAGTACTTCAATGATTTAATGGGAACGATTCCGAAACGAGCCTGAGAAAGTGTCTTTCCCTGTTGTTAGAAATCTCAAAATGCCATCTGTTGAGTCTATGATTCATAAATCGAGCAAATTCAACAATGCAAAGTCGCGCGAACATGGGCACCATTGTCGTCTGACAAAAACGTGGAGGTAACTATAAAAACAGTAAATTATACAAAAACCGGATCGGGTTATATTATTCTTGACGCACTTTTACCAAATTAATGAACTTCATTAAAAATTATAAAGTTAAAAATTGTAACTGACTTACGCACTGTACTAATATCATATAGACAGACATAGCTAGATAAAAGTATAGTAACGCTAAACACATAAATAACGGTAATGAAAATCCCCACAACTGGCCGAGTAGCCTACACGTTTTAATAAGCACTCACACATTCACACAATTGTACATTTTTGATTTACTCTATTTGAACTAAGTGGAGTGGGGAGATAATAGGGCCTACCATATTTTGAAATCGGAAATTAAAATTATTATCTTGAATTAACTACACTATATAGTATATATCCGAATTATAACCCATCAAGTGTTGAATGGAATATTTTTTCTTTAAAAAAAAAAAAGTTTTAATTGTCAATGTATTTATTGAAATTTAACTGAATGCATTATTGGACGGTTGGAGGTGGGTATGTGGGAAGGAGAATCGATGATAACTTGAACTTGAGATTTCCCAGGACATTTGAATATTCCAGACATATTTGTCAAGAAAAATTCGACCACACTCGTGTCACACACCTATCGACCCGATTAGACAAATTCCCCCCCCCCCACCCCCCCCCCCCCCCCCCCCCCCCCGATTAAAAAAAATCCCCCCCCTCCCCCCCCCCCCCCCCCCCCTTTTCGGGAATCTTTTGTTAGTTGTGTGTTCTATAATCTTCACCTCTCCCCCAAAACACAAAAGTTCTCTCGCAAAAAAATCTTCAACCCGATCTTTCCCACACTCTCAGATCCCATCTGTCTATCGTTCTAACTTTTCCCACCAGATTCCATGACTCCTGTCCATAGAGCCATTACCACCTGTTATTTAGGCCAAAAACGAAGGCCAGGCGAACACAAAATCAGTGTGAACCCACCGCTGCCCAAACCACAATTTCTATGAAAACCATCAGGACCCGATTACCCACCTCTCTAACCCCTTCCTGCCCTCTGCCTTGGCAGCGCGAGCCAGAGTGTGGGAAAATGTTCCCAGGTCTCGTTTCGGCATTCCAACAAGCGCCCCCCTGGTCGGGTTCTATTGTTGTCGTTGAGGCACGCGACAGCAGGCCGGGCATTTTTCTTCGCCTTGTAAATGGTGTATGTATGCATGGTTGGGAGTGTAATTGTGTGTGCGTGTGGTGCCTCTCACTCAAACACCTATATACAATCACGTAAATACTTTTAGATCTACGTGCATTTCCCGTTAATTACAGTTAGCTGAGGTATCACAAAAAGGGAAACGAAAACAAAAATCGGACTATTGCTGCCTCAGGCATGGCGTAACAGATGTCAGTTTTGTAAAGCCGTTTGTATTTAACTTTATTATGCGGCCTCCAGTAATCGTCTGGTTTTTACTGATTACATGATTTGCTCGCATTTTACTGGACCCTTCGATGTAGCATTAAAGATCGCACTGTCTTACTTCCCTTGAATTGATTTATTGCGTAAGATGCGTGTAACTTTTGGAGTTTGCCAAAAAAAAATTTTGGCTTGGGCTTACACAATCTTTATATTTGAATATTGCTTTTCACCTTATCTTCTTCTTCTTCTTCTTCTTCGTTCGCCCTGAAAAGGACGGTGGTTGCGTTGCGTCTGTTTCCAACGTAGCTGTGATATCTGCACCTTTCGGTCGACACATCCGACTTCTGCACGGCATTTTTTAGGACCGGGTTTGCCTTCCCATTGCGATCCGTACTCGCTCAGCCAGCCTGCATTGCTGCAGACTGTTTCCAGGACCACCACGTGGAGGTGGAGCACGGTCTTGACCAGCTCTGGTTCGCTGGTCCTGACGCAGGCAGTCAAGCTATGAGTCGCTGACTGCGGTTTTCACCTTATCATTCGTTCATTTTCAGACGTCAACTTGAATATGTTCAAAGATAGCAGTGGTCAGCTTCAGGCTGTTGTTATCTTCGTAAATTGTTTTTACTGGTGATGGCCATATGCGCTTTCTTTGTTTCGCATATGTTGGGCACATTTGAATTACATGTGCAGCAGTCATTTTATCGGTGCCATATTTATTCTCATCGGTAATTCCCATCTTTAGCTTGTTGAGTAGATGGTATCCAAATCTGATGTGGCCCGTGCGAGGTCTGAAGATTACCATGTGAAGTTTTCCATCTGATGTTATTAGTATGCGCCTAAAACAGTAGAAAATCTGGTTTCAGGAGAATGGGAAGACTAAGAGCCAGACAACATCGCAGAAATTTTACAACACGGGCTTACAGCAGCCGATGAGGCACACTTTGCTCAAGAACGCAGACTTCAGCTCTTCACTACCCTTCCCGGCAAAAGTGGACCGAAAATGTAAATTAAGTAAAATTGTGGTCAATTTAAAAAAAAATATATATATATATATATATATTCAGACTTGCTTCGAAACTGTTCCGCTTATAAGGGTGTCGCTTTCTGGATAACAAAATTTATGTTTTCTTATACTCACTCCTGTTCTGAATCAAATCCTAAGCAAGAAACAAACTGAATGCTGAGCATGGTGTGCGGGAATCTATTTTAACAAGTGTAGGCTACCAAGAATCAAAAGGTTAGTTGTCAGGAGGTAGAATTAAGAGTTTCACTAATTTATGTGTCTGTTTTCTGATGAACATTAACCAACTTTGTGCTACTAAAATATTTTTATAAACCGAATTTAACTTTCTATTTTCTTATGTGCCCCTATGCATAGTAAACTCTAAAATTTATTTTCTTTCATACTGAATGGAGGACGCGACAAGGTTTACTAAAGCCAAGGTGGTAGGGGGAAAGCAACACTGTATCTTGCCGTATGTCATAGGAGGAGACCAAGGAAGCTGGGACATAGGGCCGGTTACCCCACTTATGCAGAAATCAAGCAGAAAAAAAAAAAAAAAAAAAAAATTCAACAACACCGCGGAGAATTTTTTTTTAAAAGTCGAAAACAGTCTTCAGCATAAATGTCAAGGCAGCCCTATTGTATGGCTCTGCAATATTGGAAAAAATGGGGGGGGGGGGGGGAAACAAACAGCAACAACAACCTAAAAGCTGCAGACTTTCATACATGGGTGCTGGCGCCGAATAGAAAGATTTAAATAGTACATGATCACTATCATAACACGGGCAAGACACTCTAGAATTGTCACGTAAACAGTGTCTTTATGATAAATTATGAATTGCACAACATAAATTCTGCTATAACGTTATGATTAATGCCCGAACAGAACATTTCTTTTGGAATTTGAACAGCAAGTATAAATTTATGTATCTATAGCATTGGGAAATCATTATCTTTGGTATTTGGTGAGGAAATTATGATTTTGTCGATAATTTGCACAACATCATTGAAATCCCACAAACGTTTACAAGACTGAAAGTGATTATAGGCGCGGACCTCTGAGAAAAGAAAGGTTAGACCTAAGATTAAGTATATCTAGCTGGCAGAAAAGATAGTTATGCTTTGTTCCTGTAGCTAGGCGGTGGTGTTGTTCGGAAGGTCCTGGGTTCGATTCCCGGTAAGTATATCACTTCTGTTCTTATTCTGTTGTCGGGTTTTCTATTTCTTTATTTCTCACGAGTGCCTGAAACATACCGTTGTATGTTATTTATTTATTTACTTAGGTATGTAAGACCCGTCTCAGACACAGTTCCTTACTTTCCGAAATCACTTCAAGATCTGACAGAGCTGAGAAGAGATCCAGAGGGTTGACTCTTTTAGATAGAAGTCTTAACCCACAACACAACAAGATAACCGAGAAAAAGCCACAACTGACCGCAACTGTGAGTGATTTGTAGATCGAAGTTTCAAACAACCACAGACTTCGAAGCACCGCTGTGTCCGAGGGTATGGCTATAAGCTTACCTAATATCTAAGTGAATTAATGTACATTCAAAATTGATGAATATTTAAAAATAATGTCATACTTAACATAAATCCTCATGTCTATATCTTGCCTCGTGCCTGAAGGAAGATGGCTTTCCCCACTATATAAATAAATTATGTAGTGTATTGGCTCAGCTAGAAGTCCTTGTTAGGACTGACCAACGCTAGCAATAAAAGCTTACAGTCCTTTTAGGGTTTTGTTTTTGGGTGCTGTGCTCAAAGGGTTCGTTTTCTCTTTTTCTTTCTTGTCTTTTATTTCGGCACATTTTGTCGATGTATTGTAAAGGAAACAATTTTGCTAACTTTGGCATAACGCTAAACCAATGGAGAGTAATCATGACTGGGTTCTGAAAACGTCTTTAACTGATGTCAAAATTCTTAAACGTATTGAATGGTTGTACAATGTACCCCGTTTTTGACTGACTTAACCACAGCCCCAAGACAGTGTTGTCAAAATGAAGAGTCTGATCAACACAGGCCAGTGAGCACCAGAGGGGCGTCTTAGTTGTAAACCACAGATACCACACCCTGGTCATATTTTGCAGGTTCAACTAGTGGTGAAAACGTGACACAATTTTGGAAATTGTGAACTGTTTAACAGTGGACCAACACTGTTTTTGGCATACGGATAGCGTCTTCAATGTCCAGATGTTTTAACGACTGAGGAAAGTCAGCTACTACAACTGCATCGGATGGCAAGGGCCGTTTACCGTCCTTAAAAAGATCTCAAGAACGAACTACAAGATCTCTATTAAAGGAAAGGAGAAGGTCTACCACGTAAATCTGCTAAAGAAATATTTGGAAAGACCGGTGCCATCCCCCGAACAACTCCTGGCGGTCGCCATAGCGACAGAACGTGAGGAAGATGACGATAGTTGCATGGAATATCCATTGCAACAAACGGAATCTTTCAAAGATGTAAAATTCGGTGACAATCTCTCTGAAACACAACAGACAGAAACGAGGGCGCTACTGAAACAGTACACTGCAGCTTTAACGGATGTACCTGGTCGAACACATCTCATAGAGTTCGATATGAAACTGACAAACGAGACACCTGTTCGGACCAGAGTTTACCCTATTCCGTATGCTAAAGCTGATACGCTTCGCGGAGAAATAGACAAGCTACGTCAAGCAGGAATTATCAGTGAGTCTACCTGTCGTGTGGTGTGTACTGGGGCAACTACGACAGTAGTTTTTGCCAGGAATAGTCTATGAGATATTAGATATAAGGTCTCTAGAAATTGGCTCGTTAAAAAGAATAAAGACCTATTTGAGATAGGGACAAGAAGACAGGAATGCGAATGCTTTCCACTGGACAGTGTTTTCTAATTAATTATGGAAAGAGTTCTGTTTCCTCACGACCTTAGCTTCTGCCCTTAGATCCCGTAAAAGAAAAAGCCCCCAACCTCATCTGAGTAGAGAAATGTTCCTATAGGTTAATATGTAACACCGACAGCACGAGGATACATTAACAAACTAGATAATGATCAAACGATCGTTGGGTTTATTAATGAAATATCCACACATATAGGGTTAGTAATGGTCATAACGTGATGATGGTGAAAGACGATTCACGCAAAACACACAGATGAGATAATAAAATTGCAGTTAATTAAGTAGTAGTTAATTAAGAATGAACTGGTGTAAAGCGAAATGATGATGATGTGATATGATACGTGTTACCCAAATGGTGAGTACTCTACACAGTCCATGTGTCTCTAAATGCTTTGCATTGATATGACGATTCACATGTATGCATACACTGTCCCAAGTTGTTATACGTTATGTCGAGTGGGGTATCTCTAAGCCGAGGACGTTTTGATGAAAACTGTTGTCGCACTGAGAACGCTGACGAGATATTTATGTATATTCCTTCACTGTTTGAGTATATCTCTGTAGTGTTGATCAACAGTTAATAGCTGTCATATGAACAAAAGGTCTGTTGTCTAATCTCCCGAGGGTACTGGCCAGACTGGATATTTTCACGAAATGTTAGTGATATGTAGACTCATAACCTTGCGTATGTAGTCGTGATTCATAAAATATGTAGTCTGCTTCATAGAATGCGCTTAAGAGTGTGTTGCACTTGGTATAAATATGCGATTCCTCTTTTGAGCTCTTTTGCTTGACTTCAGATAATAATGATCTTTCGAGTGATTTGAATTTATGATGACTCTGTATTGAACTTGTGATAACGATGTATTGAACTTGTGAGCCAGCAGTATATGGGTGACGAAAAATGCTGCATCCACCTTCTGACTTGTGGGTGAGACAATATTCCTCTTTAATTGAGGAATGCAAGTTGTCCTATGGCGAATTCTGCTAGCCAAATGTCCGTTTTTGATAACTTATTTCTGGTTAGACGTCAGACACGTTGCGTGTAGACTCAGACTTCTGATGAACTGAAGACACACAAAAGTCTTCGTAAGTTTTTCACATTTAACATCACTACTGCTCATTATTGATCTCTCTCTGAGTTCAATTCTAATGATGTTAAATATCTTGTGCAGGAGAGTGTGTGCGCATGTGAGACTGTGATGATGATGAAGGTGAAGTATGTACTATTAATTACCTCCTATCATCCTATCATCTTCTAGGAAGATCTTCTGATTTAATAATCAGTTATGCAAAGAATTATTTGAAACTCTATCTTTCGCACAGTTTAGCTGTGAGGTTAAAATAAACAAAATTAAAGAAAATGTATTAATAATCTGTATAAGATCTACTAACCTTCTTTTCCCTTCGCAAAATCCTTTAAGAACACAATTAATCACAGAACTGAATTATATCCACTCTGAATAAACACGTGTATTTAGGCTAGGCGTTTTTGGGATTGTATCTCTGCCTCACAATATAAAAACTGAACTGCTTCCTCTAACAAGCTACGCGGTATTATATTTCTGCCAGTCCGATATGGGTTTCTTGTACAGCTCCGCCCATACCAACCAATCCTTAATAGCCCCTCTGGTCACTCATTCACAGGATCGCTCTTGTCCGCTGTCAGTCCAAACGTGAGTGTGGTTTGACTAACAGGTATGGAGATAATTGGCGGGCTAATGCAAAGGTGCTGTCAAATTGCTGTCACCTTACTCTCTGATTGTTTATTGTTCACCTGGCCAAGCTGGGCGTCCAATGTAGTAACCCAACGCTTGTCTGAACAGCGGCCGACCAAAGATAACACCATTACAGCATGAGACGTTTTCACCTGGCCAATCTGGGCGTCCAATGTGGTGTCACAGAAATTACAGCATGCCCAGATGTCTGATTGGGATGACCAGATGTGTTTTCACCAGATTTATCACGATGCAATGTGGGCTTCAAACGATAATGTCAGGTATGGGGACTCAATCAAAGGACTTTATTTTCCCCGATGAAAGAACAAATGTGGTTCTCTAGATACCGGTCGCGAGTAATCACAACGATTTAATAGCAAATGTGGGATCGCAAATATAGGATGAAAGAGCAAATGTCGGAGAAAATACAATACGAAAGATGTAGGAAAAGATAGAGCAATAAGGCCTTTGCGCTCGTTTATCACACTACCTCTCCTTACAGTTCGAGCATAGTACTGTTATAGAAGCCTATTAAGGAAGTTCGGCTGTTCATAGATTACCGCTTACTTAACACTGTAACGGAATTCCAGCCGGAACCTCTCCAGAGCGCTTCTGAGCTGTTCACCAAGCTTAGCAGGGCAAGAATTTTCTCCAAGATTGACCTGAGTAAAGGTTATTACCAAATCCCAGTCAAGGAGGAAATTAAGCCCCTGTTAGCTTTCAGCACCAGTGAAGGACACTATACCTTCAACGTGATGCCATTCGGATTGCACAACGCACCAGGAGTCTTCACCAGGATGATGAGAAAGCTTTTAGAACCCTTGCAAAGTCCTCATATCCATAATTTCATGGATGACATATTAATTGCAACGGAAAACTACGACGAACATATTGCTACGGTTGCCATGCTCCTCAGGAGACTTCAGGAAACTGGTCTCACAGCCAGACCTAGCAAATGTTTAATCGGATTTGAAAAGCTCGACTTCCTGGGGCATACCATTTCTCACGGCTGCATGTGGCAAGTTGCCAAGAATATTGACAAAATAGTTGCAGCAAAAAGGCCCCGAACGAAGAAAGACACGTTCATTTGTATCAATGTGTACATATTATCAGAAATTCATCAAAAATTTCAACGGGCTGACGGCACCCCTTACTGAAATTACCAAAAAGGGGTGACCGGACACAGTTATTTGGGATTCTAAGTGCGAACACGCTTACGTCACTCTCAAAGGACAGCTGTCCGAATACCCAATTTTACGGTTACCTGACCTTAGAAAACCTTTTATATTGCGGGTCGACGCATCGGGTCAAGGCATCGGGTCAACACTACTCCAAGCAGATAACAATGATCCAAACCTGTTATTTCCCGTTGCTTATGGCAGCCGTAAATTGAATACAGCAGAATGAAATTATTCTACAGTGGAGAGAGAATGTCTGGCACTCGTGAGTGGTATCAGGAAACATCATTAATATCTTTACGGCGTTTCATTTACAGTGCAGACGGACCATGCTCCACTGGCGTTTCTTGGGGCGAACAAGGAATTCAACGTGAGGATTATGCGCTGGGCGTTGCTCCTAGGTGTGTGTGATAGGGTGGGCGAGATGATGATGATGATTATATTGTGATGTGTGATCACTCTCTTGCCACACTCGCACCGACCCGAACAACAATAAAACTCTTGATTCTAGAGGCAGGGGCTATATTTATTTTTATAACCCATTCAGTGACAAAGCAAACATTAAACAAATAAACTAGCGCTTTCTTCAATGAAACGTGTATCACAAAAAACCAAACAAAAACAAAACACCCAACACGTGCCCGTATGCTAATCTGAAGAAGCAAAACAAAGAGGGACGAATGAAGGCAGGAAGCATGCAACACTACACGCGTCGCGCGATTAATAGTAACGCAAATCCCACGTGTAAGGCCACTAGCAATAACTATATAGTCAATGAAAAAGAAACAAAATCAAAAAATATGAAAAATGCTTATGAGGAAATATGAAATTCACTGATTTACATCTAAGCACCTGACATTAGTATGACATAACAGGGAAAAGGCCGGACAGGTGGCGGTTCTAAACAACGAAAAGGAATAAAGAACAAATATACGACTATCTTTGGAAAACACATATTTTGAACGCAACTTAGCTCTTTTAAATTTGTACACTTCAAGGGTATCTGACAAAGAATATGTAAAAAACGTTACGCAAATAGTGTGTTACCAAATTATAACTAAAATAATAGTGGGGGTGCCTGACAGCATGAAATCATTTCTGCTCATAAAATTTTTTTATAACGTGTTTGAAAAAACATTAACATATTTGATTGGAGCGCAACAAATATAAGACTAAACACGATTGGTCGGGCTATAAATACTATCTTGTGTTGTCAGGGGAAACGTGAAAAGGAGTATTTTTTTTAAAAGATATGTAGACATGGTTTGATTGGGTAGAGCTGCGAATATACTCAATTCAGAGCGTCTGTTCATTGCCACATCTTGTAATAACCATACTAAGAACATGTACCACAGGGGGGATTTTTATATGCCTGGGAAGAGGCAGATCAGTTGTGCTATATTCATGCACAACGAAACTGTTTAATTCATGAACACACACACCACTCATGCATGGTCAGTGGGTGACACTCCTTGGTCCATATGTAACAGGTTAAAGTAATGAGCAGAGGGGGTCTTTTACTGCAGCATCACGAAAGATAAGAGAGTGTGGCCATGGAGCTCAACATTATGTACCATCTTAAAATGACATTATAAAAATAAAAATTAAGAGGGGAATTTAATTGTTTTAATACCAGGAACTGAGAACATCTCCAATACTAGTTCCAATAGAAACAAACTATTGAAGTCATGATGACAAATACCAACAGAGCTTGAACAAAACAAAACCAGTATTACCTCATATTACTACTACACAACTGACACACATAGGAAACTTTTAATAATATATGTCACTACAATATTAATAAATTCTGTACATATAACTTGTAATTAAAATTGATTGTGATTCCTGGTTCCCTTTGTATTTGAATCAGGACACATATACATTCATGACAGCACTGAATACATATTGTTATTTGAAAAGTTATCAGTGACTCCTTTAAGATATCCTCGTAGAGTGTTTTATGTATGTGAGTGTCACAGTGTTGTCAAGTGTGGTGGAATAAATTAAATTGTTTATCTGTCTGTTGTTGTTATGACTTACACTTCATCATACACAAACCCTAGACATATAACGTAGTCATCACACTATTCCAGAATAATTCTGACTGAGGTATACATATGTGGCAGCAAGTAAGGTTATCTATAATACACTACTCTTATTAGATATAGATACCTTTACAGCTGATCTCAGTCAGTACACTAAGTCCCCTATAAATATTTATAACATCCCACTTCACCACAAGGCAGGGGCTATATTTATTTTTATAACCCATTCAGTGACAAAGCAAACATTAAACAAATAAACTAGCGAACATCACAAAACCAAACAAAACAAAACACCCAACAGTGCCCGATGCTAATCTGAAGAAGCAAACAAAGCACAGAATAGTTAAAATCATAATATAATACTGAATGAGAAACACCACGCTCTCACCTGTCAAACTGTCCTACGCCGCCACCTGACACACTCAACTATCACACACACACAAACACTCATGTGTGTCATCCAATGCGACTAGTAAGGTGTTGTGCGTGGGGCTGGCAATCTCACCATGTAACACAGGTTGCTACGGAAACCACTACTGCAAGAGCACACACTCAGCTATCACACACACACACACACACTCATGCATGTCGTCCAAATGAGACTAGTAAGGTGTTGTGCGTGGGGCTGGCAATCTCACCATGTAACACAAATTGCTACCAAAACCACTACTGCCCTAGCATATGAATACTTAATATGAAGGCAAACCACACTGTTGGCCCCATGCTCCCTCAGGAGCGGAGAAGAGAAATATATATCTTGAAGTGAGCCCACGTGCTCTCACAACCATTCCTCACATAACTATAATTAAATAATCATAAAATGGACATAAAATAATATTCAACTATATGTACAACAAATACTCTCAGTAATGAGAATAAGCTACTACCTCGTAACCGATCCACATCAGTATTCGCTACTGCATTCTGAAGCATGTCGTATGTGACGACTGGTGCGCCTGGCAACAAGCGTGTCGTATATGACCACTGGTGCGACTGGGAATCTCATCACATGAAACACATCGTTACCGAAACAAATCACTGCCATAGCATAAAAATGCTTCTTGTCGGCTTGTGATAGACACCAGCCACATTGGTGTTTCCATGCTCCGCCGGGAGCAACCAGAGAAACACATGTCTCAACAAAGGAGTGGCCTTGCGCTCTCCATAAATCTAAATACATATTCTCACCTCACA
This sequence comes from Oreohelix idahoensis, assembly GCA_024509875.1. Classification (NCBI taxonomy): domain Eukaryota; kingdom Metazoa; phylum Mollusca; class Gastropoda; order Stylommatophora; family Oreohelicidae; genus Oreohelix; species Oreohelix idahoensis. The sequence goes on along the minus strand of JAMPIV010004857.1, from coordinate 346,037 downwards.
GTAACCCATTAAATATATAAAGTAGAATTATGATAAGTAGGCTATCGTGAAATACACTCAATTACTTTTACATTAGGCCTAAAGAAATAAAATAATTACTCTTGACTTTAACAAAACTGGCATTAACACGAAAGCTATCTCTTTCCTTTACTGGGGAAAATTATCTTAATCCGCTTCCCACCCCCGTCTCAATTCACACAATATAAAACTGGCGTTTTCTTTATACACACGCGTGGTGACGCGCCGCCTTTCATGACCACGTGGTGCTATCTTGATATTTTGCTAACAAGCCAATATCATCTAAATTCAAGTAATAGATGCTTCTCTGTCCAGTTTCATGTATAAAACACTCTCCTACTAAATTTGCCCGGTCTGATGGATGAAATACTTGATACTAAATTCTCACATCTGGATTTAGGCTTTGCGTGCCTAATAAAACCTATCAAACATTATTTTCACTCATCTATCATTTCTTCAAGACTAAATCATAATGTCCTAAAAAGACATTTCCTTTGGAAACACATCTATCTATATCACTAAACATTAAAATAGCCACATCGATATTATTTCCGAATTAAATAAAACTAATTCTAATTTAAATTAACTCACGTGCTCAAGGCATTTACAGCTTGGCTCTGTCGTCTGTTCTCTCTGGCGGCTGTGGCAAAATAGGCCCGCTTGTAGTTCGCTATCTCTTTTTATAGGCACTAGGCTAATCACTCAACTACTGCGCGCTGGGCGTATTAATCTTGGCTACTTAAATATCACACGCGATTATCGCTTAGGAATAGCGAAAACACAAATAAAACCTACAGCTATTTAATATAACACAATTCTACACCACAACTTAATTTAAAGGCATTATTGTGGCCTCATTACATATCTTCTACTTCAGACTTTTCACAACCCAGAATGCTTCGCGCACATCGAAAATAATCTGCCCAAAAACAGGTAGGGGGCGGGCGTCTCCTTTTCGGCCCCATCACATGTGTATGCTTTCAAAGTAGAATACATACCAGGAAAACAAAATGTCGGAGCAGATTTTATGAGTCGAAATTGGAGCAGTGAGGAAGAAAGGGAAAGTGAAGATAGCAATCACTCGCAAGATACGGATCACAGCAGCGCTATTTTCATAGAGGAGACATAAAGGGTTTCATGTCGTCAAGCCGGGACGAACTGTCACATATTTGTAAATAGTGCAGCAGTGACCGTCCACTTTTGCGCCCCCCCCCCCCATCTAAGGTATATTTTTTGCTACTCAAAAGCCATGAAACTCACTGACTGTAGTCTCACCTTTAAAGCCACGCCTATTTTTCTGCTGACATGTGCTGTCAAGGTTCACCTTCGTTCTATCTTGTACTCGTACAATTATAGTCTACAAGAACCCTGATTCGCTATCGCAATTATCACGCGAGCCGTTTGGCAATTAAGCATGGTGGAACAGACCGAAGGGCGCGGCTGATGTAATCGTTCTTTGATCAGGGAAACACGCGGGCCGTAGGCAGCCGCTAACGGTTCGTTTGAAAAATCAAGGGCGATAAGAAGAAAAGACGTACCTTGGAAAGTTACAATTTCAGGGGGACTTAACTTACGTAGGCGGAGATAATCAAAGACAAGCCAGAGGTTGTCGGTCGGCATAGGTGAGCAAAAAGTCTTCCATTCAGGAATCGAACCGTAGATTGCCCTGCCCTAGACGTAGATGCGACTTTTCGCATTAAGGAACGAAAGAACGGCATTTATAGATATATACCTCGTCTCCCCGAAAGTCATTATCAGTCGCTCGGGAAATTTCTGGAATAACTAGCTCAATATCCTAAGAGTTTTCGTACATTCGTACAAAGTGAATTACTTAGATTCGCGGAGATATTGCCATCTTTCTCTGTTTTGCGGCTGATAAAAAACCCAGCGCACTAAGCGGTCTTATGATCATATGAACTTACGGTCTTATGAACTATGGTCTTTTGGTCTTATAATTTTATAAGCGCCACAGAAACTTTATAATATTGTTGAGTCTTCGTGATGACCGGTGCGGTCCATTTTTTTCATTTCATGAGAGAGAGACCAAACTAGAACAATAATTGTAAAAGTTAACGGGACCAGAACTATACCAGATTTTACCTATATAAATCCCATCAGCCAGCTGTGGCAAGATATTGTCATAAAGTAACAGTTGTATAACGTAACCTAGTGTCTCAGCAACCTGAGGCTAAAACAACACAGGAAACATATATGTTTTATTCATCCTATGACGGTGATCGCCACGTATGAATCTTACTCCAACCGACGGAAGGCAGTGATACAGTATTTATCCAGGGGAAAAAAAAACAATTAAATCACACCAACTTCAGCGACTACCGTAAAATTTGCAGTCAGCAACCACGGATAGTCTGGGACTGAATTTGGCAAAAATGATCTGACACTGAATAGTCTCATTACTTGTTAGTGTTTATTTCCACGGAATATCTGCAGAAACTATTGGGTAAGCGAATACGAATGTGGCCACAGTATGATTGATTGAATGAACTAAAATTAGAGATAAACATATTTTCCACTGTTACCATCTGTATACTAATCTTCTATTTTTTTTTTTTCATTATTATTATTTACGGGATAGTTTAACTAGGAACTGGCTCTTTGCCTTTAGTGACTATTCCACTACCCTTATTGTTTACCTTTGACCTTTTGGGGTTATCCACTTCTGTTGGGATCCTTTTCTCTATCAGAGGGACGGGCAATATTGGGTTAGTTCTCTTTTTTTTTTTTGTCTTAAACCATGCCTTTTTTTATTGATATGTAAATTGCTTGATGTTGTGAAGATTTCTTTAAGTTAAATAAACTTACTAAAAACTTAACTTATCGTGTTGGTCGAAGCCCTACCCCTATATGTTATCCATAGTTTGTTTTCTCGTTTGTGCGTATATTTTCACAAAATTGTGTGTACGTGCGTGTAGTGTAACTTGTATTTTGTACAAGGAGAGAAAGTGCGTCTGATTTACATATAGTCGTAAAGATAGGCTGGGTTAGAGCAATTACTCAATCCAGAGACTGTCCTCCCTCTTACACTATCACCCTCGTGAAAAATAACACTATTTCTTACACCTTACTCTCACATAGTATCAGTATCACCTCTGCTCGGGCTGGACCATAAACATCTCAGACCTATCTTATAAAAATCTACGACACCAGCTATGTCGGCTGTTAGTGCGTTCAGTCAACGCTAGGAGATCTTTTGGATCGTTATTATAAATATATATGCTCAATGCTACTAACATGGTCATTATTGTAAACCCATGCATCCTACCAACTCGTTGCCGTAGAGCTTCCGCTAACCTTGATGTGATAGCGGCTAGGGCGGTCGGTCAAAGTCCGTAGTGACTGTTATTTACCATGTATATCCTGCCATAAACATGCTGATGGAAATGTCCGTAATAATGATGTCAAAGTCTCGTCGAAATAAATATGTCTCGTCACTTACTTCTGCAACGAGTCCAGTATATCTTCGTTGCCAGTTGGTCGCACTGTTTTGACCCATTCACCATCGTTACCTAGTCTCATTGCCAGTAGTCGTACCATCATACACGACAAAGTAACGGCCCACAATACATTCGTGTTATCAGGTCATCATCTAGATTCTAGAAGTACGTCGGCTACATAAGCAGGCCCGACAGACCAATGTAGTCAATACCATTGACAATATAAGAGCAGTAGAGGTAACACCTACCTCTGTTTCACCAGCTCTCTTCTCAATTTCTGGGACTAATTTCTAAATTTCTTTTCAACATCCATCTCGCTGCATCACCAATATGGAACTGATGGAAAAACGAAGACTAAGAGCCGGTGGAAAAAGAGCTGAAAATAAGACGTTGGCGTTTCATAGGACACCCGCGGAGGAAACCTACTGATTGTGGGGTGAAGTATGTAATCGGCATTCGTGTGCGCAAAACGGGACATGGTCCAGAATATTTTGTTTTGTGCACTTAAATGCATAAAGTAACAACATGTATACACGCTGGTTGATATGTGACGTGTTAATTAATGTGTACACTGGAGCAGTGGCGAACTAAGGGGGGTGCGGTCCGCCCCGGGTGACCGCCAAAAAAAAAGGGGGGGGGGGGGTGTCATCGGCCACTTTTATTATACCACTTACTGTTAAAAATACACTTGCATGTGTGTTTCTTTATGAGGGCGGGGGTGCCGAAGGTAGGATTCGCTTCCGGTGCCAAATAATGAAAGTACGCCTCTACACTGGAGACAAGAAGAGTCTGGTCATGAGTATGTAACAGTGAAGACGTGTATGCATTTGAAGAAGCTGCGAATATGGAATTGGAAAGATGATGTGAGACAGCTACAAGGATTTATATTTTTATGATCGTCTGTAGCCTGAGTTTGGACTTTAGTGTGAAAGCATACTTATGAAAGAGCGACTTACTGAATGTTCTTGACACATTTCTTAATCTTGGAGTTTGATCTGAATGGAGAGTCGAGTCTTAGCAATGAGATGTTTGAACTTTGACAATAAACAACAGTGGAGAACGATGGTTTGTCAAAGAAATGCCTGGCTTACATTTTAATCGCCAGATACCTATCGTTATTGTGGATCATTTTTCTTTTGACTGTTGCCATAGTTGGCAGAATTTTACTGTTTTGATGTTGGAGACTGTTATTGTTAGTTGTTGATACATCTAGTCACGCATTCACCTCTAGGATATGCATGGAGGCATATCTGGAGCCATCCTTATATGACAACCAGCTATGCACAATGCTGCAATATTGTGACGGTATTGCCTCCCCTGCTTTGCAGTAGTGGTCCAACAGTGGCCAAAACTCAAGAGTATCTAATATGGGCTTCAAAGGTATCTACCTTCTCACAAGATTACTCTTGGCAGATTTGTAAATAGAAAGGTAATGACGCTTCTATCTCAATTAAGTGTTCACAAGATATTCAGATAAGCGAAAACAATGCTGCATTGGCTGAGCACATTAATTCTAGAAGCTGCCGACAACTTTTGTGAAGAATTAAGCAATGATTAATCTTAGCTCGTTCAAGCCCCCACCTCTGATTTACTCAGTGGAATTCTTATTATTCTGGCATAGCTCTGTTTAGAGTGTGTGTAGTAAATTGACTGAGACAACCATGCAGTATATTTAAAATGATTAAACCGAAGTTACATTTGTAAAATTACAAATAACAAAATTTAATAATCACTTAAGTTTTAACAGTTTGAAAATAATTGAATAGTTTAAAAGCAAAAGTTCATCATTGATAGATAGTATAAATTTTTCTTAAAAGTTCACGTGGCAGCTTATATATTGCACTTGGCTGCCAGTGGTTGTTTCTGCTTCCGCTGGCTTGGTTCTTTTTACACTGCTCACGCACGTCGCTGGTCAAGGTTGCACGGTGCAGCTCGTTCCCAGGAGTGTCAGGGAGAGTTTACAAAGTTGGTCCCTCGTCTTAAAGCTTAGACCACTGTTCCCTTCTTGTTCAAGAGATAGTACCCTTCAACTGGTACCACCACCAACAACTGTGATAAAAGAATAGAAACGAAACGCACTTCTGAGTATTGCGTTTCCCGACACATACTGATGTGTCCTATTCGAGCATCCCATTTATCTCAGAATTTACCCTCGATGTGAATTAAACTTAATCCCTCGAGAGAAAACTTTCTTTACATCTAAACTGAATAGCTTTTATAGTTACTTTACATTTAAATGAAAAGGTTAATATTACAGATAGAATGTTTAGATTTACATTTCCACTGATTGAAAAGTGTTCACAATATAAATTGAATAAGTTTTCATTTATGTTTACACTGATTTGAAAAGTTTGAAACTTCCTTTAATTTTAAAGTGAATATGCTAGCATCGACATTTACACTGGTTTGAAACTGTAAGTTTTATAATTAAAATTTACGTCATGTCTTTCATCTTTCCCTCCCTGCTCCATATGAAACTTGGGACTACCTTATGCTTTTAGTTCTCCTTAAGAAACTAGCAACAAAGCAATCGCCAGCCTGTGCAGTGGTGGTTGATGAAATCATCATTCTATGCGCCGAGGTTGCCACCCTCAAATGACTGGGACATCCACTAGCGATTTTCACATATTAATATTCACATGGTAATATATACATATTAGTTCACATGTTAGTAATGAAAATATAGAATGTAAAATGACAACTTACGCCAATCTTGGCTCACATACATTTTTGCTCAGATGAATGAAGTTAAGGTACTAGGGTCTAGCCGATGCGATTTTACACGTGTACTTGGGGTCGTTAATTTTAACCTTAATTCCCTCTCTGACTCCGTCTTGTTCAGTTTCCTCAGATATTCAGGATTTCCTTATTTAAAATGAGAGAGATTTCGTGGGCTGTTTGGTAAGTCCGTCAAGATTCTCCAATAAAAGGATAAAATGGAATTCTGAATTCTAACTTCTGACAAGTCTGAAGTCTTCGCAAGCAATCTTCACAGTAAATTTGACTGACTGAAGCGTCAGGTTATATTCACTGTCCTCCCTGTGGCTGGCCGTTTCAAGGAATAGAATGACAGTAGAAATAGAATGTATTAAAGGAACGTATCAAATCTTTCTCTGAATGACTCACTGAATATGGCTCGTAAAATTGGGCGAAGGTTTCCCTAATAGTGAGTTTCAAAAGAAAGATAGTGAAGAAAATACAGCAAATTAAATTCATCCTGCATAAGAGTGAAACAGTCATAATTTCAAGAGGGGATTAGGTCTGCTGGCCACCTTGATTCTTCTGATACGTGTTGAAAATAATTTAATCAGACACAAACCTCAACCAATAACAACAACCAATGTACTATACACTGAACACGGAAGGTGCAGTGAAAATTACAAAGAAACGTTATTTATTAATGAATGGAAGTGTAGTGAATGAATGAATGAATAAAGTTAACAGTTGTGAGTGAATAAATAAGTGATGTGTGAAAGTATCTTTCACAGACGCTAGTGTCAGTTTTTAATTTAACAGAGTTTTTGTGTCACTACTGTTTCATCATAATTATGTGTACCAGAGTGATGGGTTCCAGTGCAGATATCAACTTAGCTGAAATGTCCAGCGTCGAATCTGCAAAAGGTATAGGGTGGTATCTTGTTGATGTTAGATCAGGTCACTGGGACTATGCTCCACGTGCCAAAGTCAATTCAGGTTGCCCGCCGGTTCAGGAAAACAAAATCAGACTCAGGATTTCCCAGCTCTTCACTTTAACCACAGGATTAATGGAGATCTTGTCTTTCGTTCGAACTTGATAGGGAATAAAAAGAAACAACGAGGAGCCGTAAGTATTAAAATACCAATTAGTGACAATACCCTATTAGGCTTCTGGTTTCATTGGCAATCAATTTAATAATCCTGGTTAACGTGCCTGTTATGCCTGCCGTAAAATAAAAATAAAAAATAAAAAAGAACAGAAACTTACCCACTCAGCAAGGAATTCTATCTAATGGCTGGTCCAGAGATTTAATAAAGGCTCTCTGTATCTTTTACCCATTCGATGAATTTACCCCAGACTTGGAAAAGCAGTAGTGAGGAATGAGAGTTTTGTCTCCCCATATAAACAGTTTTTCCTACAAAGAATTTTGCTTGCAATTACATTGTCATCTGTTAGAGTTTTGCGTTTCGTGAGACTGAATCAGACCTCCGATTATTCTAGGAAAGAGTGTAAGATTTACGATTTCTTCCAAGTTAATAAGATACGACTTTTAATTAGAACATCTGGAAGTCTCCGAAAGAATTAACACGGTGGGTTCGTGCAGACGCTTAACAAAAAGTCATTACATTCACTGGGCGTAAACTGACCCCTTCTCCTAACGCCATAAATATCTTGGGGCGTGACCTGGTGTCTGACCATCAGCGATTTAAGCAAACATGCTGGCGATTGTATGGCTAATCTGTAGCGGCCAAGCTTTGGTACACAAGAATTTACCAACTTGCCTGACGTTCAATATAAACTCAGCCACTCCTTGCAAATGTGATGTATTTATCATCAACAAGGAATGTAAAATGTTTGAACAAACAAACTCTCTGCTACGTAGCAAACAGAAAGAAAAGTGTGCGACCATGGAAAATCAAGCAAATAAAATCAGTACAAAAATTTAACTGATGACTGTCGTAGTGAAAGAGAGATCGGAAAGAGGTCGCCCCAAAATCCATCTTGTGACAAATATATATATGTGGAAGTGAACCTATGTCTGTGAGGCTAATTACATTCTCATTGATTCTTGAAATCATCCACACACTTCCAGGGATTCCCCCTGTTGTGACATTTGTTGAGAACCCAGTACTGCACACTAAGCTTGGAGATGTCAGTGGAGCCCCAGACATAATTCTTTGGTTTTGATTCGGTTGACTGCGTGCAGAAGAATCTCACTATGGACCCAGTGATAGGCAGGGGACGCTGAGAAAAGGCTCTGTGCAGGACGTGATAATTCCTTGGGACAGCCTGGACCCAGAGTACAGTATTTTAGCTCTGCATTGTTGGAGAGCACCCTTGGATGGCGGGGAATGTACAGTATGCCATGTACTTCTTACTCCTAGCTTGGGAACCGATGTGACAATCCTTTAAATGCAAGCCAAGCTTGAGAAACTGGAGCTCATGACTTCAACTCAACACATTTCGGAATGGCAGAAAAGGCGCAGGAAAAGCCTAGAGCTACAGTGAAGGTAATATCAAGGAGTCTTCTTAGTATTGGCTGCTAAAGAGCGAGAAAGCTCAGCAGCCCTAGTTAAACAACAACAACCTCTAGCATAAACTAGCTTCCATACTTCAACAAATAGCATTACAAGACATTCCATGTTTTGGAATCCGCTTGGTAAGAGAGGTAGAGGGAGACAGAAACACGTGCAGAAGGGAATAGGAGAGAAGAGATGAAAGGAGTAAAGAGAATAGGAGAGAAGAGAGGAAAGGAGTAAAGAGACATGGAAAGAGCTTGAACGGATGGAACAAGACAGGAAGACTTGGCATGAATTGGTAGAAGGTCTATGCGCCGTAGTGAGCTGAAAGACGATGAACTAGTAAATACGGTCGATGAGAAGAAAGATAAAAACGAACACGAGAAAAAAAAATGTGAATCTTTATCCCGTTCATGAATGTCATTTCATCACTAGTGTAAAAGCCCGTCATAAGACGGGACTTAAATTCAAAAGCACCAATATCTAACGGCAATTTTACTTATTCAAAAGTATTTTTCTAAAGACCACTGTGCATCACCACAGTACACGAACTACGTAGCAGCAGCGAGGATCCCAATGTGTGTATACGGGATCATACATTCTATAAATATTGTTGTGCACACCGTCATTTGCGCATTTTTCTTTGGTAAGTGTTACTATTTTTCGGGAGAGTACATATAAGGGAAACAATACAATTAATGTCTAACTTTCAAACAAAGTTGCATCCCTTAGCGTTACGCACTGAAAGAAAAAGCTGGGATTTTATATATATGAATTTTTATTTTTGCTCTAAATGGAGCATAGAATCACCAACTACAGTTCCCCCCCCCCCCCCCCCCGCCCATTCACATGCTCTTGTAGCGGTGATTTCTGTAGCTATATGTTTAGCATGATGAGGTAGCCGGGCCCCATGCAAACCTCTTCCTTAGTCGCCTTGTACGACATGCCTGTGGGAGCAGTATACCTTTTCTTTCTTTATCTCATAAGAGACCCGCCCGGGGACTTCATGTCGTATATGAGTCAGCATTTGACCTTACTCATTAGCTTCGTCATTTGTTTAATTCGTCGAAGTAAAAACGTCATCTTTTCTTATCATTACCGTAATCTCCCTACTTAACACCTTCCAGCCTCGCGTATCACTTCGTGGGAAACTACGTATGAAACCTGGTGGGTCTGCCACTTTAGACATCGTTGTCCTGTCCCGAGTCATGTAGTCACTGGCCCACTCAGTGCCGACCAGGACAAGAAATGGTATCAATCGCGCGTGACGTAAGACCGGAGTCACGTACTCGATAGCGCGACACAACCTGCAGACGGCTGGAGAAAAATCCTCAGCGAATGACAAATATTAACTGCGCCAAAGTTGATTACTTTCCTTGATTCATCATATCTTTCAGCTTTCCCTAGAGCCGGGGTTCTTAGCCTTTCTTTTATGCCCTGGGCCCCTTTGATTGTCCGGTGAAGGCCTAGGACTCCTTCTTGGAACAACATGTGCATAAGCGCATAATTAAACATTGTACATATTAGGTTATATAAATGGACCCACATATTAGGTTATATAAATGGACCCACATATTAGGTTATATAAATGGACCCACTTTAGGTTATATAAATGGACCCACTAGAGTCCCGTATCCGACCCCCATGGGGTACGTGGACCACATGTAAGATTGCAAACAAAATGGATTGAAAAAAAATGATCTGTTCATAGCGAATAAGTGGGTGTGGGGGGTCTCATTTTGGAGCCCCTCCCCCCGTGCCGTACTGTATTGTTTTCTTATGAGGGTCAGTTTCATGTTATTGACTTGGATCACACTATAACTTCTACAATTAAAAATAAATTTGGTGGTATCTTCCCCTCCCCTTTTTTATGACAGCCGCCGGTGCTGTCGCACTCCTCGCACCTCTAAAGCTGCAACATTCATTCAACTTAAACACCAGTTATGAGTGATTATTGTTTTTCAAGTAAGTATAAAGTTCGGTGGTTATAAATGATAACAGTAATCATCATTACAAACAATTACTATTATCATCATTGTGATGGAATACATTGATACAGCTATAAAATCCTCCATTTATAAAAATAAAAGTTAAAATAAATTGTATGGATAAAATATAGTTAAGTTAAGCTGCGGCTTTTTCGCCTACGCCACACGAGCGTTGATTTGGTAGATCGTACCATCGTTTCTAGTGTCATTGGAAAAAGAAAAAAACTAATTATAACATGGGGACGCGAAAGGCCTATTCGTTCAGACGGGGTAGGAAAGGAGAAAAGAAAAAAAATGATGCTGTCTGCAAGCGTTTGAATCTAAGCCTAACATACGCGCGAACTCGTAGTTAGTGTTTGAAATATGAGGTAAAGTAAGAACATGTAGCCACTTAGGTTACGAAAACAGACTTAGCTCTTATTTAGAATGACGTAAAACTCTCGAAAATAGCTGGACAGCACATGGAAAAGAAGTGAACGCGTGGTAGTAAAGATTTCAAGACTAACATGGAAAAAAATATGGAATTTCTTATTAATATGTTTAGAATCACAAAAATTAGCTAGTTTGATAGCCTATCTTTTCCTGACAAATAATATGCTTTCAAATAAAAAGACGGACAGATAATTCGGAAGTTATTGACAAAAGACTGATTTGTTCGATGCAGACTCGCAAACGCATGTTAGTTTTGCATTCACTAAAGTTACATTTGACGCGTCCTTGAGACGAAGGCAGAAAAACAAGTACATGTAGACAAGGGAGAGACACTGAGGAGAGAATCTAAAAATATCTTCGCAGTAGAAATCTAAGCAGTAGGTGAGGAAAAATTTGAATAGTTTTTTGTAGTTGGGCCCAAAACCAAGTCCAAACGTGGGAAATGACAAGTTCGGACAGACCGACCGACAGAAATACACTACACATTTGACCAAAAATTGGACAGTTAGTTTGAAATTTTAAATTCTAGAAGGGGCAGTATTGGACGAAATAGTTAATGTTATTGAAAAAAGTTGCCGGCAAGTTGCCATTTTTTTAAGACTGTCCATACGAGCAGATCGTTGAGGCTAAGAAGTTTGTCGTCCATTGAATATATACTAATACTAGTGGGACGCCCTAGTCTAGCCAGCAGCTCAGCTGAGTTTGTGCTATTTCAACGTAACTGTGTGTTTTATTCTGAATTGTGGTAAGGAGGAAATTATTAACCTTTATATTTAACAATTATGAGTGATTGATACTGCCATATAATGAAAGATGATTACGACAAGTGAGTACTTATTCTAGGTCCCCAGCCGACTGTCCAGGGCCTAGAGGTTGAAATATAGTAGGATAAACTATCAGAAATGTAGAATACAGATGTTTCTTTTCAGGTGGTCAGGTGGAAACATATCACCCACCTTATTATATGGAAAAAAGAAATTAATGAAAATATTTCAGATGCAGTGCAGTCCATAGAGGAGAGGAATGGAACTAGTGCTACTTGATAACAGCCTGGATGTAGATGTGCTGGGTCGGTCAGAGAGATCTGACCCGTTTTGTTAATTCAATGTAAATTATGCTTGTAAACATGGTGGATTAGGTAGTATGTTAAGACATAGCCTAATTTTGTGGTTTCAGAGTTTCTTTGTCTGGCACTGTGCTAGTGCCAGATAATCTGACGAATACACCATTGCATGAATTGAGATGCCTACCATACTACCTCAGAGCATATGAGGAGTGAGCCTAAGGAACAACTTTCTTCAAGCGTCACAGGCCAGTTAAGTAGTAAAGACCTGGCCTGCTGATTCATCAACGAACATAATCTATTAGAAACTACCTTGTGTATTAATAACTTTTTCCACCATTAATCCTGTGTAAAGAGCAAATGAACAATGTTAACCACAGACTGGGGATGATGAAAATACCCCGACCCGACATCCAGCACTAGTTATATAATATTATCAAAATATATATATATATATATATATATATATATATATATATATATATATATATAAAAAAAAAAAAAAAAAAAAAATATAATATATTTATATATATATATATATATAATATTTTAATTATAAAATTTACTATATATATATATGTACAAGTCTTTCATGTGTTTACCCGAATGTAAAATTGAAATTTGATTCACATTTTAATTTAAAAGTCCTGACCAGAAGAAAAACTTGGTTCAGGACAAAATAAATTAAAAAAAAATTGTAATTCCTAAATTTTAAACAGTGTTAATTGACTTGATCATAGAGCTTAAGATTAGTGTATGTGTGTTTGTGTACTCAATTACCAGCACACCACATTTCATTACCCTAGACATTAGACGTAGCTATCAGTCCTATAAATCACAAATAAGTCTGCTTGAGGTCATAGGTGGTAGTAGTAAGGTACTCTGTAAACTCACATAAACTGTTATCCTCAAGGACCTTCACAGCTGACCTCATTCAGTACACTAAGTAACCTAGCAACCACACTTAATAACATCAAAACCCACCACAATCATTACAATTACCATTATCATCCTAATAATTACCATTTTAATGCTCTTCATTACCATTACAGTAATCATGTTAATGTTCATCATCATTACATTTATCATTTTAATGTTCATCCTCATCCTTACCATTATCATTCTAATGTTCCACATCACTACAATTACTAGTATAATGCTCCACATCACTACAATTACCATTCTAATGTTCCACAGCACTATAATTATCATTCTAATGCTCCACATCACTACAATTACCAGTCTAATGTTCCACATACTACAATTACCAGGCTAATGTTCCACATCACAACAATTACCATTCTAATGTTCTACAGCACTTCAATTATCATTCTAATGTTCCACATCCCTACAATTACCATTCTAGTGTTCCACATCACTACAATTACCAATCTAATGTTCCGCATATTACAATTACCATTCTAATGTTCCACATCACTACAATTACCAGTCTAATGTTCCACATACTACAATTACCAGTCTAATGTTCCACTTCACCACAATTACCACTCTAATATTCTACAGCACTACAATTACCATTCCAATGTTCCACATCACTACAATTACCATTCTAATGTTCCACATCACTACAATTACCATTCTCATGTTCCACATCACTACAATTAACAGTTTAATGTTCCACATCACTACAATTACCAGTCTAATGTTCCACATCACTACAATTACCAGTATAATGTTGCACGTCCCTACACTTACCAGTCTAATTTTGCATATCACTACAATTACCATTCTAATGTTGCACATCACTACAATTACCATTCTAATGTTCCACATCTCAACAATTACCATTATAATGTTTCACATCACTACAATTACCAGTCTAATGTTCCACATCACTACAATTACCATTCTAATGTTCCACATATTACAATTACCATTCCAATGTTCCACATCTCTACAATTACCAGTCTTATGTTACACGTCACTACAATTATATAATATTCCACATCCCTGCAATTACCAGTCTAATGTTCCACATCACTATAATTACTTTTCTAATGTTCATCATCATTACATTTATAATTTATTTTATAGTTCATCATCCCTACAATTATGATTTCACTGCTCATAATCATTATCACAATTACCTTTTTGTTGTTCATCATTACAATTACCATTTTAATTAGCATCATTATAATTATCATGTTATTGCTCATCATTATAATTTCCATTGTAATTATCATCATTATAATTACCATTTTACTGTTTATCATTGCAATGACCAATGTAAAGATAATAATAATTACCATTGTAATTATCATCATTTTAATCACCATTTTATTGTTCATCATTACAATTAACACTTTAATGATGATCATAATATTGTGGTGATTTACATTGATACACCGATCAAATAGTAATAATACCATTTGTTTATAACGATAAAATAATGTAGAAATAAAAATAGTGGAGTTGTGACGCTTCTTCTTCACCCACGCCACCATCGTGTTGATTTTAGCAGACAGTATTGTAGAGTAAATAGTACTATCGTTTCTAATGTCCTTGAAAAACTATTTATAACATTTTGAGACGAAAGGCTTATTCGTCTAGAAGGAGTGAGAGAGGAGCGACAGAAAAATGATACCACTGTCACGCGTTGGTTTGAAACACAAATTGGCAGCGAACGCGTCGGGTAGTGATAACATAGGGTAAAATTAAATAGAACATGTTTGAAACAAATCAAGATGTAACCCTTTTCCGCATAACATGTTTGAAGCAAAAATCTATGTACGGCCAATATTTGTTCGTTCTATAGTCACACAGTGGAAATGTATACACACACAGACAGCGCATTGCCTGCCAAGTAGTACATTTTATGACGTAACGGACTAGTGGTTTCAGTTTGAACAACGAGAAAGAGGGGAAAAGATGGAGTATTTATAGAAAAGTAGAAATTGACAACTAATATGGAAAATATATGGAAATCATAATTACAGGGACCATGGCCATAAAATTTAGTTAGTTTAATAGCATATCTTCTCCTGAGCAATAATATGTTTTAATATACAAAATCCTCCATGTAATAATCAAGATATTGACATAATACTAGATGTTCACGAACGGACTGACTAACAGACCCTCATGTTTGCATTCACTATTCATAACATTTTGGGAACGAGGTTTTGAAAAAGAGGCATGAGAGGGGAAAGTGAAATTTGATGGGTTAGTAATAGGAGGATAGGAGAAATATTATTGGGTTGTCCAAACTAAGTGATATCCAAGACAGAATTACTAACAGACTGTGAAACACGCAGTTTGTTTGGAGTTTGGTTTTTTAAATTTCAATTCAAAACGGGGGCACGCTGGCTTTCATTGGCCAGCCTCTTTTATAATATCCCAAGCTTCCAAGACTTGTCGCCATTTGTATAGAATCATTTCCAGACTCAGGACGTTGAGAATAGAAGTGTGACTTTGTTGTTAAAACTAAAACTAATAAAATAAAAAATAGTCACAGTCTAGCCAGCGGCAGAACTGAATGTGTGCCAGTCATCGTACCTGTGGTTTATTTCATTGAATTGTGGTAAGGGGAATTGAATTATTATTATGTATTATTTGAAAAGGCAAAAGTTTGATACTGTCAAGTGGGAAAGTGTATGACATGCCTAAAGAAACAGTTTGGGTATTCTCGTTTGATTTATGTTTGAATATTGCATTGTTGTAATTGACAATTATTGTACGACCAAGATAGAATAGCAAGCCTCAGTGTTCGATGAACACTTATTAACATGCCTAGAGCGTTTATATATAGAGAACTAGAAGAAAAATCATATAGAAGGAGATGTACATACTCCTATTAAATTGTGTTGAAGAGAACTATGGAAAAATGACAGTGGCGTATCTGTCATATGGACCTGAGGTGTGGTCATAGTAGGATGTGAGTTCATATAATTTAGGGGCTGGTGCACTTTGTTTGCACACGAGGCTGACCACAAAATCATATCATGTAGAGAGTTAAGTGAAATATACACCAGATATGAAAAGGCCAGAGTGTCTTTTATGTTGCAGGGTTTTATTTCCTGTTACCAGCCGGTGACAGGAAACCTGAAGTACTATAAGAAGACAGTAACGTCTCCAGTACAGCGTATTCTGTATATTATTATCAAGTGAATCTCTGAGAGCAGCAGTTCTTTGCAGAGACATACCATCGAGTTGAATCTTCACGTGGGAAATTAAAGGTGATGTGCCACAGTCTGGGCACTCTGACAATTTATCGGGAGTAAAATTGATTCCCTACAAATAAACTATAACTCTCAGGGGGATGATGACAACCACAGCTCCTCCAATAACTAACTCACATCAATACTTAGTGAATAATAGTCTGTGAAAACATTTGAAGGAACATTTTAAGATTAATATTATTATTGTTGGACCCAGAGTCCTTGTTTTTAGTTCACTATTAGTGTAACATATATTTTCTTCAGTTTTAAAGACCTGTCCAAAGAAAGAGAAGGACAGGCACAATAAAATTGTACAAAAAATATTCTAAATTCAAACTTAAACCACAGACTTATTAAGTTCCTTATAGTGAGTTATATTGTGTTGTTTTGATGTACCATCATTTCATTGCATACCCTAGACACTAGCCACATCAAACACCACACATTAGAAATAACATACAGCACCGTGTGAGATCTAGAGAGGTAGCGTTAGGTCCCTTGAGAATTCATCAACATCATCTATTAGACTCAAGGTGTTACATAGCTTGACCTCACACGGTTGACACATACATAACAACATTCACTATCTTTTACCATCATAACCTCTCCAGCAAAATTAAACTTTGCTACAAATATTACCATTTTAATAATGGCCATTATAATTACAATTTTATTGTTCATCATTACAATTACAATTTTACTTTTCGTCATTACAATAACCGTTTTAGTGTTCATCATATTTAAACCACGCATTGCGGTTAACATTTTCTTCTTCGTCCTCGTTCGTCCTGAAAAGGACGTTGGTTGCGTTGTGTCTGTTTACACCGGAGCTGCGATATCTGCGCCTTTCGGCCGACACATCCGACTTCAGGACGGCATTTTTTGGGACCGGGTTTGCCTTCCCTTTTCGATCCCTACTCTCTCAGCCAGACTGCGGTGATGCAGCCTGTTTCCAGGACCACCACGTAGAGGTGGAGTAGATTCTTGGTCAGCTCTGGTTCGCTGACCCTGACGCAAGCAGTCAAGCTATGGGTCGCTGACTGCATTCTCTATTGCTGCATCTTTGGGTCCCGGTTAACGTTTTAATGTTCATCATTACAAATACAACTTTGTTGTTCACCATCATCATTATCACCAGCACCACCACTACCACAACCATCATCACCACCACCACTAGCACTATTATCAACATTATCACCACTGCCACTATAATTATCATCGTGATAAACTACTCCTATAACACTTATCATGATTTAAACAATACTATAATCAACGCTATCATTATTATTGCTGACGTCGTCTTAATCACGAACACCGTAATTGCTAACATCTTCATTATCATCAAAATTATCATCACCTTCTTCTTTTCGTCCCCATGAATTTAATTTTCACTCTTTATCCTTTTGTATTTGGGGTGAGTTTCAGGGCTTTCTTGCAAACCCAAAGGGCTGTCCCAAAACAGCAGGCTCAACATGGGTAAAATAAACCAGACCGGGTTATGCCATGCCTCGAGTTAGGTGGCCCTCTAGAGTTGATCGATCGCCACCTTAAACCTCGTTATCGTTCTCCGCCGTAATATCATTATCAACATATTTATCGTAGCGGCCATAGTTATATCGTTTTTGTTTGCGCTGCTTACGGAGCACGGTGCCACCATTGTAGCTGGTCCACTTACAGGAAGTCTGCATCGTGCATTCACTTGCTACTTCAGCGGCGGTTTCTGTGGAATTTTGATTTACATGATGAGGTTGCAAGCCTCATGCGCAACTTCGTTATTTGTCGCCTTGTACGATGTGCTTGACGGGGCAGTAAACCTGTTCTTTCTATGTTTGTCAGATACTCCCAGAAACTACACGTGGCATCGTGGCATAAGAGAGAAAAAAAGAATACGACCATAATAAACAAATAAGTTGATAAAACAAAAATTACATATAACTAATACCCAGTGCTTTAATAAGATAAACAGTCCCTTAAAAGGAGACAAACACTTATAGTTCCGGCGAAAACTGCACTAAGCGAACTGTACAGATAAAACTGGAGCGTCGAGTTGTTGAGGTCAGACAGGGTCATAGTAAAAAAAAAAAAAACACTGAAGCGAAAAAAGCTGAATTAGTAATAGGACGAGCAAGTGACCTGCCAAAATATGGCGGGGACATCCTTACATTGTACGATTCCTGCAACATGCCCTGACGATGGCACTAAATTCTCAAGTGGTAATTTCATTCATTTCCATTTTGCTTCACACGTAAAATAAGGACACGGAAACAGTGGCACGAGAGCCTAGAAGCTTTATCTATGATGCACAATGAGGCACGGCCGTAGATAGGACAATAAGGGTGGGGGGGGGGGGGCGGGGAGGGTAATACACCTTTTTTTTTTTCGTGTGCTATATTGGTACAGTATAATTTCCCCACAAATGTTTTTCACCAAACCCTAAGGGGAGGCCCCCCCCCCCCCCTCGTATCTGTGGCCTTGCAATGAGGCATAACTGGCTAGATATATGATGGAGACACTTATTCATACTTACCCGAATTTATTAAATGGAGAAAATTCCAGAAATGTTGTCACAGAAAAGCAACAGAGGCAGGAATATTTCTTGACAAACAAAAAAAAAAAAAAACCGCACAAGCACACACACGTAACTGAAGAATACTGGAAGTCATGCGCGTTGTTTCAATAGGCGCGCAATTTAATTCCCAGGTAGGAATGCGCCAAGAAAGAATTGCAAGTTTGGTGGGAAAAGAGGGAACAGGACGTTACCCGCTAAGACAATTCTTTATAAGGGGAATATAGTTGTAGTTGTAATAGTGTTACTGTAGTGTAGTAATGATATAGATAGTAGGGTGGTGTAGCTATGGTCTTTTTCTTCTTCATGTGCATGTCAGTTGGCGTAGGTGATCATCTCACTCCACATCTCTGTGCCCAGTGCCGTTTATCAATTCTGTTGTTGACTTCATTTCCTGTCACAATGCCAACCTGTCCAGTATCTTCTCTTTTTGTCGTCACAGTTTGGCCGCTGTCCTGCTGTTGTCAATGTCATTTTTTTCCCTTCAAAGAACAACGTTCAGAGCTTCGAATTATTTAGTTACCTTTCTAGTATGGCGATGTTCATAATAATAAAACCGTGGCTTTCTTTTCCTCAAGTTCTGGCGTGAAACCACATTAACCAGGGCAGTTGCTGTGTCTGACTCTCAGTCCATGATTCGGAAGGTCCAAAACTGATGGCTACGGCATGAATGGGTAACACATTGAGGCCTCAACCATTCAGGACTGATGTGGATTTACTTAGTGGCGTACTAATGAGGAGGGGGGTGCGAGAGAAGCGGTTCGCCCCGGCTGACAGCCAGGAGAGGAGGAGGGGATCGGATGCTATCACGACAGTACTGAACTGTTTAAAAAATCCACTTGCAAGCATAATATGTTTCTATGTGATTTATTGGGCGGTGCCACAGGAAGGATCCACCACGAGCGCCAAATAATCTAGGTACGCCCCTGGATCTAATGTCCTGGTAAAGATGGAGTAAACGGCGATGAGAGAGCTAACAAACTAGACTCAAGTGCACCCATTTATGGTTAAGGAAGAAATAACAACGACAATTAACGATCGCCTATTAGAGAAGAATACTGCAATAGACGAGTCAACACGACTCAGACTGCTGAAATTGGGCATCAAGTTTAAAAAACTATCAAGGATGGACGTAGAGGAAGATGGGCGAGGCGTGTCTACAACCAGCGAGCGAAAGGAACAATCCGCATACATGCAGTGAAATCCACAGGTTAACAGGCATACTTCTTCTTCTTCCTCGTTCGTCCTGAAAAGGACGTTGGTTGCGTTGTGCCTGTTTACGCCGGAGCTGCGATATCTGCGCCTTTCGGCCGACACATCCGACTTCAGCACGGCATTTTTTGGGACCGGGTTTGCCTTCCCTCTTCGATCCCTACTCTCTCAGCCAGACTGCAGTGATGCAGCCTGTTTCCAGGACCACCACGTGGAGGTGGAGTAGGGTCTTGGTCAGCTCTGGTTCGCTGACCCTGACGCAAGCAGTCTAGCTATGGGTCGCTGACTGCATTCTCTACTGCTGCATCTTTGGGTCCCTAACAGGCATACAGGAAGCACACGCACAATGGGACTGAAGACAAACATGAGACACAAAAGACATGGGAATTCTTTGAACGGATGGCACGGGACAGGAAGGCTTGGGGTAAATACGTTGATGTCCCATGCTCCACAACGACCTAAAGAACAGCGAATGCATTTCTAGGTGAAGATATGAAAATAGTTTACACTGAGTGTAACGAGTTGTAAACACAATGCCTTGTCATGAGAGAAAGAAGAAGAATATTGCCAGCCAATCAGAAGCCGCGAGCTCGCTTGTAGACGAACCGGTTTTTATAATTGCGTTCTGCGGAGGAAAGGAAAGTGTGCTAGTATAAAGATGGATTCGTGTGTCGTACAAGTGAATGCAGTGACGGAAAGTGATGATAGTTATTTCGTTTTTTGGAAGATAAGACCAGCTTTATTCCATTCAAATACTGTGTGCAGTACTTTTGGAGAAAATTGTAAGTAAAGGCGCCAGCTCGTTGAAAACTGCTGTGTCGATTGTCTTTAAAAATTTGACATAAATCGAAGTCGGAACCAATTACGGAAAACTTTGTATAATAGGAAAGCAAAAGTTATGGACAGTGAAAGGAGATATAGATAACAGGGTTGAGAAGCATGAAGAAGAATTCTGGACCCAGCTAACACAAACTCGCTCAAGTCTGCACCAAATACGCAGTCTGATAACTGTGACACGGCATTGCTCTCTGGTACGCCCGCCCACCCCCTATAAAAGGGCGAGCAGCGGAAATTTCACACACACACAGCAGAAGTCAGATAGACGGACGGAGGAAGACGCCTGTGAAGGCTAAACTTTTACCATATGTTGCCGTGCAGTCTTTCATCACCAAACCAAGTCTATTCTGTGTTTTAAATTGATTCTAGAGGGTTGATCTGTGTCATACATCAGTGGTCTAGAATCCTAGGTCGAAAGTTGCCTTCCTGAACAACATAGATCAACATCAGATATTGTCATCTAGAATGTTTTTTTTTTAACGTACGCCCGCTATTACTCGAGGCGAGAATCTCCGGTTAGTAGACTATATCTAACATGAGACTGATTTTTACGTGAGTATCCCTTTTTTCCCTGTACAATGACAGGTTTCCACTCGCCGTCTTCGGAGGGTACCCATTAGAGCTGTGTCGGCTTAGGAGCCGCCAGTCCCTGGTGGGCGACACTCCATCAAATGTTTTCGCCCAGGGCTCGAATTAATCCAGTGAAAGTCCCGGTCGACGACACTTCTTCAAATGAGCTCGCCCGGGATTGAAGCTGGAGCACCCGATCGCCAGCGCAATGTGGCAACCATTACACCAGCGCGGCGCCCATCTAGAATTCAGCCCTGGGCCCTGTGACGTAATGAGTTAATAAGAGTGGCAGATGTTGATAGTGAAGAAGACTAGACACGTAAATTTAGTCTAGACAGGTATATCCCAGTCTCGGAGAAGAGCACTGGTGTAAGGATGGCACAGGTATAGCTATAGCTGTAAAGAGCACACGTCTGGATGGAATTTGTATAGATCAAGAGCTCTAGAGTGCTACCGTCACCTAACTATACTGTGACAACAATAATACAGCAAAATATAACTGTCAACAATAAGAACTTGACAAGTCATAAAATTACAATTTACTGAATTATTTATTAATGTACATCTAGTTTCTTATTTCTCTTTAGAAAATCGGAAGATCTCAATTGAAATGAAAAATACAAAAATCAACAATATTTATAACTTTTTACATAAAGTTC
Organism: Oreohelix idahoensis; assembly: GCA_024509875.1. Taxonomy (NCBI): domain Eukaryota; kingdom Metazoa; phylum Mollusca; class Gastropoda; order Stylommatophora; family Oreohelicidae; genus Oreohelix; species Oreohelix idahoensis. Next base: position 323,842 of record JAMPIV010004857.1, on the reverse strand, counting down.
ATGTCTACGTTAATCCTAAAGTCTTTTGCCTGCACTGGGTTAACACAGATTGCACTTTTCATCACTACACAGTCTCTTTTGGGATCTCACAGAAGGTTTTGGAATATTAACACTTAGGACTTAGCTTTACAGTCCTGGACAATGTCTGGTAACACACGAGTGTAGTTGGAATACAGCTTCTTGGATCTTATGTTTGGCTAGCCAAAGAATGATGGAGCCAAAGCACGTGAACTCCGTCACACACAGTATACGTTGAGTGGATGGTAGTTTCAGATCAGGCTGTTCCAAACTAGACCAGTAAACCTGCAAAATATGTAGCATGTGGCTAGTCCTTGTGTGGTGATTTCTCACAGGTCTGCGTGTTGTGAGGTGATGTATTCAGTGTATGCTTATATAGGTATGGCATAAGTTCTGGTTCAATGGCAGTGTATAGGCAATGATAAGTTCTGGTTCAATGGCAGTGTATAGGCAATGACAAGTCTAAGTGATTACATTCTCAAAAATACATAATACAATTTCTGTACACAGTCATGATGCTGCAGTTGCCTTCTACAGTCAGTTTGAATTGCAGTCATCAATAAAACAATGTTATACAACATAGGCCTTCCCTTAGTTCTGCCTTTCCATTCCTGCGCGTCTCTGTTATGCATCCTGGTCCTTGCCTCATTCTCCCTTTTGAATTTCCAATGTTGTCTCGCAGTTTAATTTAATTATCAAACCTGTAAAAGAAGTATTTACATACAAAAATACATATATATTCGTAATATTACATACCCCTTTTAGGATAAATCAGAAGTAGAACTGACTGAAGGCTTGGCAAAAGTTCAACTGCCCGGCATAACAAATAGGAATGAACTTGCTCAGGTGTTGATCCTTCTCTCCCTCTCTGCCTTCAGATTCGTCTCTCTTCCGAGGTTTCAATTTTTCGTGTGTAACCTGTCTGCCACGATTTTTCTCTATTTATACACAGCCAGCGAGCGAGCGAGAAAGCAGCTCACGCCTGCGGCTAAAATTTTCGTTCCAACCGGCTCGCGCCGCTGTTTTGTGTTTTCTTATTTTCTTCCTCCGTTCCGTTCTTTTTATCTTTTGTATGAATCATGTGTGTTTATACCTTACTTTAATTGTACCATCAACAGCTTCTTTCCCTCCAATAATTTCCTCTATTGGGTTGGTCTTAGAATTTATATAATTTTTCAAAGTGGCTTAACTTGACAAAATATGATGAAGTTGTATGTTCTCAAGCTTCTATCTTCTTTTTCCAACAACAGTGTAATTAGTTGTTTGAAAGGAAATAAATGTGGACTTCTCCGCTCCTAACGATACTATTATCAACTCTTTCCGATCATTCCTTCTTTTTATATGAATTTTATTCGTTAGCCATCAAAACCAAATATCGCTTCGTTTTTGTAGCCAGTACACAGCGCTGGAAAATGATAGCGAGAGGCACTCGCGTCCGCTCGGTTTAAAAATATCCCAACCAAGAATTTGTCTTGCGTATTTTTTTTTCCACCACGCGACAGGCCCCATCAGTGCTTGGTGGTCCAGTGCCAGACCTTCAGTTGATACTGCTGTGTATACTTATAGAGGACAGTCACAGAACTTTAATATAAGTAATCTATGTGAACAAATTCCTGCAACCATTGTGAGAAGTCAAAAGAATCAAAGCTTACTAACTTTGTGAAGGGATGAGAAAACAGTTCTAAAACATTAGACCAGACATGATATACTTAAGTGATAAAGGAACATTTGGATGAACATTTTATACTATTCAGAAGATTCCAGAAAGGACTTCTTATTTAGTTATTTAGTGTAACTCAACTATAAAGCAATTTTGTAATTAATTTTTATTCATTCAAATTTCATCATTTTTTCATCATTCACTTTTGCACAAGGAAAAAAGATAGATGTACATAACAAATTGATTCAGTAATTGTAATCAGCTGACTTATTAATTTTATATTGTTGAATTGAGTTTTGCTGAATTTGTTTGATTATCACAGGTTAGTTACATAGCAAGGTGTCAACTTAGGCTCTATCTTTAACCTGAATACTATCTGAAGTAGAGACCTTCACAGCCGTGACTACCCTGTGATACCAGTGCTTGTCTCTGACACTGGGACTTCATTCTTGTCAGAATGAATTCTTCTTCAGTTCTTTTCAGTAACTACTACTGAATACTACACTTATAAAAACCTTTCGCTACACTGAGGTGAAACAGTAAAAACAATTTACATTTTGCGGAAACAGTGTACTATTCAGTGACGTAATAAGGGGAGTGTGGTGGGGCGGTCCGCCCCGGGTGACAGCCAGGACAAAAAATGGGGGGGGGGGGGGGGGGGGCCATCATTACAGTACCGCACTGTTTAAAAATCTACGTGCAAGCATAATATATGCTTGTGTATGTTTGTCTAATATTAATTTACTGTTTACAGGCCTCGGGTTTCCCTTCCTTATGTGTTATTTATGTTTATACAATACCAGAAACCTACCCTCTATTCTATACTACTGTCCTTAAGTCTTCTACTATTTACTGGACCCAGTATCAAGGTCTTTGTCTTGTTTGGACTGACACATACTATTAATAGGGGAACCACAGAAGTGATTGCGTCATTAAAGGGCTGAGTTGCCCACTGTATACTTCCGGTGTTATCTTGTGTGTTTCGTACTGATAAATAGTCAGCAAAGCATCCTTTTTTGGGGATGCCTAGCTGGCCGTGGGGTCAGTGTGATTCGCTTGATAGCTAGGCGGAGTTGTCGTACGTAAGGTACGGGGTTCGAACCCTGGGTAAGCCACTCACGTCTGTTGTTTTTCTGTTGTCCAAGTGTTCTACTTCTTTATTTCTTACGAGTGCCTGAAAACATACCTTTATGTTTGTCTAATACAGTATTAATTTAATGTTTATTTATATGGATGCCAAAAAAAGATTCCGCCCCGGGTGTCAAACACCTTTAAATACGCCTCTGCCACTATTTCTGCTGAAACGACTAAGACCACATAACTGTTGCGATAACACCTGCTACCACAACACTGCTGCTTCACTAGCACTATTATAGTCGCTCTGCAACCATAACGCTACTGCTTCTACTCTTATCAACACTTCAACTACTAGTATTATTACTTCAGCCACCACCATCACTACTATAACAACTACTACTATTGCCGTTATTTCTACTAATACTACTGTTACGACTAATACTAATATTACTGTTGCTACTATTTTTACTATTGCCGCTATACCTACCATTACTACTATCACCACCACCATAACCATTGCTGTTGGTACTACTATTGTTGCTACTACTGCTACTACCACCACCACTACTAATCCTACTAATATTAACACTGCTGTTAGTAGCCTACTGTGTTGCTACTATTACTACTACTACTACTACTGCTACGTACACTTTTACTTAAACAACAACTAATGCTTACACTATACTTTTAGTACTGCTGCTGATGCTACTACAACAATCCCCACCACCGCAGCAAACAATGTAATTCTCATCTATCTCACGTTACAGTTCTCGGTTACCACTACAGGAAACTAGTACATTCCACTTGAGAGTTACGTCTGGTGCTCAGAATGTCAATTACTTCTGGTCCGTTATGTCATCGTAACCTGTCGATCTGACCTCCTATGCCAGCTGTTTTTGTTTTTTGCCAAGTGAACATCTTGAAAGGGAAATGACCGAATAATTTTTTCCCCCGAAGAATTTGGCGAAGTTGATACACTCTCCTATCACATCCCAGACTTATATGCACGGAAGCATGTCTGACATCATTAAATGACCACCAGTATGCACAATGCAATACTATACATATGCAGAAGTGTGCGGCTAAATAACACCCTCATTGACTTTTGAAATCATTCAAACACTTCCACGGATTCCCCCTGTATTGCTGAAACGTGTTGAGAACCCAGCATTACACACTAAGCTTGGAGGAGTCACTTGAACTCCAAACGTAACTCTTTGGCCTTGACCTTGTTGACTGCATGAAGGAGGATCCCACTATGGACCCCAGTGATATGCAGGGGGAGCTGAGAAGTGGCAATTCCTTGGGAGAGCTAAGAATCAGAGCACAGTATTTTAGCGCTGATGATGTTGGATAGGAAACAATATAGTTCCCAGAAATGGAGAAAACAGCTGGTGAGCCTGCGGTAGGGGTGGCACAGGGCCAGTTAGGTGGTTAACTGCACCGTTCTAGATGTTAGCTGTAGAAGAGGGCTGTGAAGTAAGTCACCTTCTCGCTAGATCTATCCTATGCTCCGAAGGTGTCTCTATTAATAGTGGGCGTGAAATGCAGCTCGTTAATTATCCCTACCAATTTAAATATTAAATAATTCACTTAATTTCCACACAATAACAAAACTTCGAACAGAACTAGAATTTAAACAAATTCAACCAACTGCGATTTATAAAGTATATATGTACACTTATTAATTAAAATAGAAGTTTGGGAAAGATTGAATATATGTGTTTACACAAATCACGAGTTGGACAATTATAAAATGTCATCAGTTCGGGCAATTTGTGACTTCTGGATCTTGCTTCTTCAAAGTAATGATTACTTATCTCATTCAGGTCCTTTCACTGAACACACTTCTCATCATACACGAGGTGTTGATGTCAAAGATTCTTAAATCACCTAGACAGGTAGCCCAATACTACTATCCGGTGAAATCACCTAGACAGGTAGCCCAATGCTACTATCCGGTGAACTGCAGAGGTGGTCCGTTATTCACCCTTTTTTTCCTGTTAACATTACTGTCTTATCGATGTGTTTATTTATGTCAGGGGATAGCGCGAACGCATCCAGGATTTAAAAACTAAGCCCTGAAAAGGACTGTAAGCCTTTATAGCTAGTATTGCGCAGTCCTAACAAGAACTTCTAACTGCGTCATGCTGTTCAGGATTGTACAGGTTATATTTAGTTGGAACCAATTTCAGTTATGATCACAGAGTTTAGAGTGCCAAGATTAAGATGTCACCAAGTAATCCAAAGTCAATGGTAACATTACTACTAAATATTACAGCAATTTACATAACACCAAATTACTTGTAACTTTAACGATTATTATAAGCTTAACATACCCTTCAGGCACAGTATTACGGGTCTGAGCTATGACTGCTCAGAAGCAGGCTAGCTTTGTATTTCTCAGCTATGTGGCTTCGACAAGCGTGTGTCAGTCCGATGGAAGTCTTTTTAGCTATGAGTGAAATTTTGAGCACCCGTGTGTTACCGGGGCCCGAAAGGGGATCAAAGAATAGTAACACTGTACCCTACCATGCATGTCGTAAAAGGCGACTAAGGAAGGTTGGGCATGGGCCTGGTTACCCCATCCAGTTAAAAAATTTTACCACAAAACGTCAACAAACATGGACAAGCCAAATACAGAATATAAATCAACTCAGCCGCCCAAGACAGAAGAAGGTCCTCTGGAAAGGAGGCGCATGAAGCAACCCAGAGAAAGCCGAAAGGAGTCTGGGTTGCCGACTAACCTTTTTTCGTCTAGGAAAATCTCCAGGATTGGCACCTGGAATGTTCGCACTCTGTGTGAACAAGGGAAACTGCACAGGTAGCAACAGACATGAAAATTACAGGATTGATATCCTGGGTCTTTGCGAGACACACAGTGGAAGGGCATAGGGAGAGGAAGATTGATCACAGGAGAAATGGTGTTGTCCTCACGACATGAGGAGGAAAGAGCCCACCACAGTGAAGGGGTGGCTCTAATGCTGTCTATGGAAGCACAGAAGGCACTTATAGAATGGGAAGCAACGGGATCCCGAATTATAACAGCTAGCTTTAAATCGGCCAAAAAGAAAGTAAATATAAACATCATCCAGTGTTATGCACCAACAAATGATTAAGAAGAATCAGAGAAAGAAGACTTTTACACCAGACTACAAAATGTCTTGGACAAAAAGAAAAGAAAGGACATCACAATTTTGATTGGGGGGCGGGCGGGCGGACCTAAATGCGAAAATAGGAACAGACAACACCGGCTTTGAAGAAATCATGAGAAAGCATGGATTAGGTATGATGAACGAGAATGGGAAACTATTAGCTAACTTATGTACTTCAAATCAACTAGCTATAGGAGGAAGCATATTTCCACATAAAAGAAATGTTATGATTAAAATTCATAACAACTGTGCTTATTATAGATTAGCTCAGCAGGGCTCATTGTTTGTTGCTTTTATACGGGTCACTGAGAAAGACAGGTGAGCGTCGTTAAGCCGATATGCCTGGGTGGCTCACGGGAAACTAGGGTCAGAAGTACGGGGCAGAGAGGATTGTGTGTGATGGCGAGTGGACGGAAGTGTTTGAGCTCCTGCGTGTTAAAGTGTTCAATAATGGAGTTCTGTGATTACTAAATAAAATATAAAACCATATTGCGATCAAATATGACAGCCTTCTTGACATGGGCTGACTGTCGATTATATGCCATTATATTGTTGGCCTAAACTGTATTACTTGTGGAGCCACGTGCTGTCCAAAATAAACTGTATTTTGTCCACTTAGTCAGTTGTGACTTAAATACTTCTGAGTGGTATTGGCTGGTTTCGGTGTCAGAAAGATGTACTACCCTAGCTGGTATCTTGGCTACAGGAACCATCCTATTTATCCTGTATCCTATTTATTTCAGATGTTGACTATCTCACCCGCTGGTTTCCTACGGTGTCGAATAGTATGTCTTCATAAATGTTGCAACTTATTTTGCTTCGCATTATTTCAGTTTATATTTCAGGTATCTTCTGGAGGACAAGTTCAGAGGCTTCCTGTACTAATTATTCTTTTCATAGCTTCGCAGTCTTCTAGGTCTTGTCAGATTCTATTGGAAATTTTTGCCTAATGTTTCAGAACTTTCTTCAGTTCTGTCTTCGTTATTAAGAAAGAACTCTCCAAATAAGATTGTTTGGTCATATTCATGTGATGTAGCATTAAATGTACTTAAATGTTATTTTTCAAAATCACCAATTTTAAATTTGTCTGATACGCATTTTCCTTTTGTCCTTAGAGTCGACGCCTCTGGATCGGGAATCGGTGGTACACTTATGCAGAAATTCGATGATCGGCTACATCCAATTCTGTATGTCAGCCGAAAATTGACACCCACGGAGAAGAGATATCCAATTGTAGAGCGGGAGTTGCTCGCTGTGGTTCATTGTTTCTCAAAGCTGCAGCGCTACCTCATTGGCGCAAAATTTGTCTTGGAGACAGATCAAAAAGCCTTGTCTTATCTGAAAACTGGAAAGTTTAGCAATGAGAGAGCTGTCAGAGCATCACTTGCGCTCCAACCCTATGACTACGACATTCGTGCCATCAAGGGCAGTCACAACGTTGTCGCGAAGGTGTGGTTACAGTGTTTAGAAGACTCACTATCACCTGACAACTCGGCAAATGCAGGTACTTTGTGAGGTTATAACTAACCCATTGACTGATGTCTTCACGTGGTGACTAATGGATCATGTCACTCCTTATGAACTTGTTTGCTGACAATGCTGATGCTGACAGAAAGTTCCAGTTTTATCGTGCTGGGGAAGGAATGAATGTACAAACGCTCTGTGATGAATGCCAAGACTGAGAACAATCATCACTTTTGCATCGGAAATTGAAAGCAATCGCTCAAGGACTCTGGTGACAGTACTTACATATATTTATCGCTTCACTCGGCACCTGATGATGATGAATGCTGATATCGCTGATTCCAAGTTGGATCTCATTTTACTCAGCTCATTACGGGGATGTCTTCGACCTTTTGAACAGTTGTCATACGTACTTTATGTGCATAAACACACACAGTGATTGGTTATTGCAGACATATGTCACATATATGGTTATTTGGAATGAAAATCTTGTTTCATGGTATCATTGCCATGACGTCTCAGGATGAAGGGACAGTACTCAAGAGTTCTTCGCTTGGTCAAGGGGATGCGACTGCTGGAATCATATTGTGCTTACAGTTACATTGTGGTGCGACTTATACGAGAATGTAGCAGAGGATCATGGACATGAACTTGAGAGTTTAGTTTAGTATTAGTCTATTAGTGTGTATAATTCTATGTCATTATTACTGTCAAGGCAGTGCTTTAATTAGCGGTTAATTAATTATAATTCGCAAAATAAGAAATTATTGAGTGGGCATTTTGAGAGTTCGCAATGCTATTGTTAATTTGTGTCATACATTAGTGTATAATTACCAGAGTGGACACACAACTTCGTTAGGTGCAAGAATTTATTTTTTTATTGGCACCACAACACATTTTTTCTGATAGTTACTTAAGATGTGCACATGGCTTTAATTGTTTAGCGTAAGATGTTGCATTCATATACCTTACTATTATGATTGTCTGCCTCATTTCTTCTAGTTATGTTGGTGCATATTTGTTTATTATTTATTGCTTTGCATTTTTGATGTTGATCATGAATTAATTAAGTGACTACTGATACTGGACTTGACTGATAGGCGTTATGTGACGGTGTGAGGTATGTGTGTGCATGTATTGCTACCATCATTTTTTAATATGTTGAGTACTATTAGTTATGGCGACCTCACATAGCGGTTAAAAAGGATTTTGTCTAAAGGAGACATTGGCTTTGGTATTAACCATTGACCACACTTTTAGTGTTAAATTGTCTACCCTGTGGCAGAAACCTGGGTGCTATACTAGTTCTTATTTAAAGTGAAATTTGATGTTACCATATTTCACTTTGGTGTTGGTATACCCACACCACGGAAATAATAAAAACTTTGTTTCCATTATTTTGCAGGGGGGGAGTAATGTTATGATTAAAATTCATAACAACTGTGCTTATTATAGATTAGCTCAGCAGGGCTCTTTGTTTGTTGATTTTATACGGGTCACTGAGAAAGACAGGTGAGCGTCGTTAAGCCGATATGCCTGGGTGGCTCACGGGAAACTAGGGACAGAAGTACGGGGCAGAGAGGATTGTGTGTGATGGCGAGTGGACGGAAGTGTTTGAGCTCCTGCGTGTTAAAGTGTTCAAAAATGGAGTTCTGTGATTACTAAATAAAATATAAAACCATATTGCGATCAAATATGACAGCCTTCTTGACATGGACTGACTGTCGATTATATGCCATTACATTGTTGGCCTAAATTGTATTACCTGTGGAGCTACGTGCTGTCCAAAATAAACTGTATTTCGTCCACTTAGTCAGTTGTGACTTAAATACTTCTGAGTGGTGTTGGCTGGTTGCGGTGTCAGAAAGATTTACTACCCTAGCTGGTATCTTGGCTACAGGAACCAGCCTGTCACTACAATATTAACATTAACATCAAAACGACACGTAACAAGAATACAGAAAGCAACGTGGATATCACCAGACCAGAGAACTGAGAATCAGATTGATCACATATGCATAAGTAAGAAGTTTAGGTTATCACGGCATGATGTAAAAGTATGTAGAGGAGCAGATGTGATATCAGACCACCATCTTCTGTTGGCTAAAACAAAATTAAAACTCAAGAAATTTACAACATTATATAGCTATAGACAACAATATAATGTGGGATATCTAAGAAATAAGGAAATAAGAGAAAAATTTTCAATCACAGTTTCCAACAAATACCAAGTACTCCATGTGACTTGGCATATGTTTGTTGAAGGTCTATGCTCCTCCAGGGGCTAAAGGGTATTGATGATGGAAATTTTGTGAGTCCAGAATTGAATCTGAGCGGGCTTATATATCCAACCTAGATCCAACCTTTTCCTTTTCGGAGGTCTGCGCTTGAAATAACTTTTCTCCTAGTAATTTCGGGGGATTTCGACGCTGTTGTACTAACTGTCATGATTTCCTCGTCAATTACCAAAGATAATGATTTTCCACTGCCATTATTACATGTATTTGTAGTTGCTATTCAATTCCTAAAAACAATTATCTTCTTCGAAGAATTAATTATAAAGTTATAGCAGAATTTCAGTTGTGCGATTCATAAGTTATCATTAGTTTATGTGGCAATTCAAGAGTGTCTTGCCTGTGTCGCTACACTCTGCACAGTTGGACAGTCCCCTTGGACGGCGGGGAATGCACAGTATGCCATGCGCTTCTTACTCCTAGCTTGAGACCAGATGTGACGATCCTTTAAATGCAAGCCAAGCTAGAGAAACTAGAGCTCATGGCTTCAACTTAACACGTTTCAGAATGGCAGAAAAGCCACATGAAAAGCCTAGATCTACAGTGTGGATTATATCAAGGAATCTTCAACTTGGTATTGGCTGCAAAAGCGCGAGAAGCTCAGCAGCCTAGTTAAACAACAACAATCTAGGACTTGCTTATTCTTTTCCCAGGGATTGTAACTACCCAATCCTTTTTTTTTTTTACAGTATTAATGTCTGATGAATGCACAAATTTACAACTTAATTGTTTAAGGGGCTAAAGGTAAAGGATCCCGTTACACGCCCATAGTACATATTGGGAATCTGGTGTTAGGCCCATATTTTCTTGATTATCGGCGCACTAGGGGCGATGTGGTCAGCATCACGCCGACCGCCTTAACCTTTCCAGAGTTTCTCTGGTACTCAATTCATGAGGCTGGGTCGACCCCGGAGCAGTCTGCGGTCTAAAAAATCCCACCTCCCTTAATTGTTTAAGGTTTGCCATGAATGAATGAATGAAATCCCAGTACTAACTTCTTTGCAGGCATCCAAGTCACCCAGAACAATAGAACAGGTGTTAAGAATTGACAGACCTAGGAACTGCAGAATATAGCCAAACAGTATTTAACAAGAATAAAAATTAATATTTAGTGATTGGTGGGGATATGTTGTTATTGCTTTCAGCTAAACGAACAAAATCCCTTAAATAATGATAACACTCGTGACAACATCTGAATAGGTGAGGTGTTTCTCTATACCAGGAGTCCTCAACCTTTTTTGCACCGCGGGTACATTTCAGATCTATAAACAGTGTGGTGGGCAAAACCAAGTATCGCAACTCACTTATAATAAAAAGGTTCATTTTTAAACACAAAAAATAAATTTACAAAATGCGTATATAAGGTTGAGTAAACACATTTAATTATATAAGAAATATCCAGGATTACAAACAAAACTGATGTTAAAATCATGAGTCTACTTACTTACTTAGTCGTTCCCCTTCTACCGTGAGGTGTAGAGGTTTGGAAGAGAGGGCACCAGACTATCCTATCGGCTGTCTTCTTCCTGGCCTGGTTCCATTCTAGTCCTCGGTCCTTCAAAGAATGTCTAATGTTGTCCTCCCAGCGGACTCTGGGTCGTCCTGGGGGTCTGGATACCTGGCTCTTTGTTTCCCATGCTTGTCGTGGTAGCCGATCTTCTCCCATTCTGCAGACATGGCCAAACCATCTTAGTTGGGACTGTTCTACTTGAGTCTGCAGAGGGTGGGATTTTAGGCCTTGACGTGTCGTCTGGTTGCGGACCATGTCTCTTCTTGTTACTTCAACCACCTTCCTCAGATATCTCATTTCTGAGGTTTGGATCTGGCTTTTGTGGGTTGTAGTCATTGCCCATGACTCACATCCATATGTCAAGACTGGTACATAGGTGGAGAGGTATACAGCCATCTTCGTTTTCTTACCAACGTCTCTCTTGCTAAGGAATCCTCGATTTATGGTCTGAAAAAGTCTCCCAGCTGCTGCTTTTCGAGTGGCCAACTCTTCTTTGATGCCTCCCTTTTGGTCTATAATAGCTCCGAGATATTTAAAGTGATCGACCTGCTCCTGGACCTGTTCTCCCAGCTCAATCTGATGTCTTCTTTCTTCTCGTGATATCACCATGGATTTAGTTTTAGAGCTGCTAATGACCATCCCTCTCTTCCTTCCAGACTTGCAGGTTGGATTGGAGATGTGCCTCTGATTTAGCAATCAGGGCAACATCATCAGCAAATGCCAGCTCTGAAATACAGACCTGTCTCATTTTCCAGTACCCCACTGAATACTTTCTTGTTCTCTCCTTACATGCCTTGATGACATCGTCCACGAGAAGCATGAAAAGATAAGGTGACAGGATATCACCTTGTCTTACACCAGTGGTGGTACTGAACTCTTTTGACTTATGGTTTGCTGTCCTCACATAATTTCTGCAAGACTTGTAGAAGCTCTGTATAGCATGAATCAGAGGTGCTTGAATGTTCTTCCTTGCCAAACAGTCCCAAAGTTTGTTCCAGGGGACCCTGTCAAACGCCTTTTCCAGATCTATGAAACAAAGATGGATCTTACTCTTATACTCAAGGGCCTTTTCACTCAGCTGTCTGAGTGTGAAGATTAGGTCTTGAGTACTTCGGTTTGCTCGGAATCCGCACTGGATCTCATCCAAATTTGAGAGGGCATTGTTTTTCCTTCCTCATGTTCTTTAGGGTCTTATAGAACAATTTATGGTTTTCTTGCGCATCTTTTTCTAGCTTTTCTCCAAATTCTTCCCAGGACTTCTGATTTGCTGCTAGCACCTTGTTCTTTGCTTCTGTTCTAAGTATTACATATTCTCTATTTGTCCTGCTGTGTTTTTAGCTCCTAAGTATTGTTTCCCTGCCATTTTCTTCTCTCTTATTTTCTCTTTGACTTCCTCTGTCCACCAAGGTGTCCTCTTTCTCTTGTTCGGACTTCACAAGTCGGACTTCACCACATGCTTCTGCAGCAGCTGTCTTTATGATGTCCTTGAATTTATCATGAGTCAAACGTTTAATTAGTGTGATCTTTGGCACTGCATGTCACTGGTCAACTTTTCATAGTAACGAATGTATGATGACGATGTACCTGGACGCCAACAATCATACAGATGAGCATCAGTGAACCATGATCTGTTCTTAGATTTGACTCACGTATTTAGCTCGAAAGTACTGCATAAAGACATGAATAGGTGAATATTATATAAAAAATATGGAATTCCTTAATAATAGGTTTAGAATAATAAAAGTTAGCTAGTTTGATAGCCTATCTTTTCCTGACAAATAATATGCTTTCAAATAAAAGGACGAACAGATGAATCAGAAGTTATTGACAAAAGACTGATTTGTTCGATGCAGACTCGCAAACACACGTTAATTTTGCATTCACTAAAGTTACATTTGACGCGTCCTTGAGACGAATTGAAGGAAAAAATACATGTAAACAAGGGGGAGACAAGGAGGAGAGAATCTAAAATATCTTCGCAGTAGAAATCTAAGCAGTGGGTGAGGAAAAATTTGTGTAGTTTTTTTTGTAGTTGGGCCCAAAACCAAGTCCAAACTTGGGAAATGACAAGTTCGGATAGACCGACCGACAGACAGAAATACACTACACACTAGACCGAAACTGGACCCAAATTGGACATTTATGTTTGAAATTTTAAACTGTAGAGGGGAAGTACTCTCATTGGACGAAATAGTTAATGTTATTGAAAAAATTTGCCGGCAAGTTGCCATTGTGTTGAAGACTGTCCATACAAGCAGATCGTTGATGCTAAGAAGTTTGTCGTCCATTAACTATATGTGATAATACTAGTGGGACGCCCTAATCTAACCAGCAGCTCAGCTGAGTTTGTGCTAATTCAACGTTTCTGTGTATTTCATTGAATTTTGTGGTAAGATTGAACTTATTAACCTTTTATTTAACATTTTAAGGGAGAGATACTGCCATATAATGAAAAATGATTACGACAAGTAAGTACATATTCTAGGTCCCCAGCCAAGTCTACAGAGCCTAGAGGCGGATGAATAATATGAAAAAAAATATCCAAAAAATGTAGAATACAGATCTTTATTTCAGGAGATCAGTAGGAACATATCACCCACCTTATTGTATAGAAGAAAGAGATTAATGATAATATTTCAGATGCAGTGCAGCCCTTGGAGGAGAGGAATGGGAACTAGTGTTACCTGTTACATCATTGATGTAGATGTTCTGGATTGGTCAGAGAGATCTGACTCATGTCTTTATTTTACGCCATTCTTGTTTATAATTACGGTGGAATAGGTATTATGCTGAGACTAGCTTAATTATGTGATTGCTGCTTCTGTTGTTAATTGATTACTTGTAAATAAAATATCATTGATTGTTTTGAGTTGAAAGTCCTGGCTAGAAAATTCTAGGTCAGGACAAAATAAATTTTGGAAAAAATTGTATAATACTATACTTTACACAGAGTGTTAGTCAATTTAATCATAGGATGTAATATTTGTGGTTGTGTTAGTGTAATAAATTGCCTACACACCATACTTTCATTACCCTAGACATTAGACGTAGCTATCAGACATAATAATCAAGAATAAGCCTGATTGAGGTCGTAGGTGGTAGTAGCAAGGTACTCTGTAAACTCACCAAAACTGTTATCCTCAGGGACCTTCACAACTGACCTCATTCAGTACACTAAGTCCCCATATAACATCAAAACCCACCACAATATTATAAGCCATACTTTTTAAGAATGGTAACTTTTTTCGACCATATTTCACGTCAGAATAGGGCTGGACTTAACAATAAGCTAAATAAGCAATAGCTTAGGGCAGGGGTCGGGAACCCACAGCTCGCGAGCCGCATGCGGCTCTTGAAAAATTGTGTTTATTATTTCAATTATATATAATATATATATTATTGAATGAGGGATACCATGTGATTTTGTTTTCATGCGGCTCTTCAATTTTTTTAATGGAGACACAATTAAATAGTTGGCTCTTTATCTTGGAAAGGTTCCCGACCCCTGGCTTTGGGCCTCACTGTCTCAAGGGGCCTCTTTTGCCAAGTTCAGTTGCTGCACGGCCTTATTCTCTTACCAACTGCCAAAAAGGGCCTCCACAGCTTACTACAGCTTAGAGCCTCACCCTATCAAAATCTGGCTGAGTCAGAATCAGATAAATGCGATTTTATAACATCATTCTGAATGTCCAAAATCTCTAACTCTAGTTCTCCTGTAGTCTGCCAATAGATGAAGCAGTTTGTGTCATTCATGTCTATTTGACAAACGAAAGAATTTGTACAAAAAAAATTGTTACAATTGGCTCTATAAAGATAAATTGTTAAAGCCATCTTTCGAACTCATCTAGTTGTACGTGGAGGTGGCCAATATGTGGTGAAGGAATGAAATATCTTTCACTAATAATTGTCTTCATACTGGAGAAGTGTGCAAGTGACCTGGTTAATTAATTCTGACAATGCAAGAAAAATTGTATGTTTATTCTTTCATCCGCAAATCTTCTGCGGGCACACAAATAAGCCTTGGCGGGCACTGCGTTGAGTGCTCTATACAAGGTACACTCAACGCGGTGCCCGCGGGCATCATGGTGCCCGCCGATGCTTATTTGTGTGTCCGCGGAAGAATTGCTGATGAAAAAACATATTAACAGTTGTGGTTGCATGGTGACAAATTCTAGCTTATCCTTTACTAAACTTCTCACGCCCACGACGACCGTTGCCTCAATTGGCTGTGTGTGGTGTACCCGGAAACGGGGCCTCCCAGTACTGAGGCACAGTTAAGTCCCCGATGTCACTTATCGGTGCAGAGTTGAGAGAGATGGCTGAGCATCACAATCCCCCCTGTGTTGCAGCATGATGAGAACCCAGCATTGCACACTGAGCTTGGGGGGATCACTTGGGCACCAGACTTAATACTGGCTCTTGATTGGATGGCCGCATGCAGGAGATTTCTACAATGGAGAGATGGCAGGTGGTGGGTATCTGGAAGTGGCTCTGTGCAGGACGTGAGGATTCCTTGGGAGAGCCCAGAACCAGAGCACAGCATTGTGCAAGCTCTGCATAGTTGGAGAGCCCCTCTGGATGACGGGGAATGCACAGTGTGCCACCCCACCTATCCCCAACTGCTAACTTAGAACCAGAAGTGGGATCCTCTGTATGCGTGCCAGGCCAGGATAAAATGCCTGGGAAAGAGACTGGAGCTCATAACTCCCTAACTCAAAGTTGCAGGATGGCAGAAAAGCCACGGGAAAGACAGGTCTATTTTAAAGATAACGCAACCATATTTTCACCATACGAGCTCGGACGCCGCCTCGGTAAACAAGGTCCGCGCAGAGCAGTGACACCCCCAGGCTGCTTGCGAATAGTCTACTACTGGGAACATAAAAAGATTAGGGATGAGCCCACTCTCCCGTTGAAGAGGTGCTAAAGCCGTAGATACTGGGCCAGAAGGCGCACCGGAAACCACAGTATCACGCAACTCGCTTTTTTTTATGGATGAGTACACCGTCAAATAAATCTCGTACTGGTGCTCGCCCTGTGGAGCTCCACCAGGCAGGTGCAGTGCCGGTCTCTGAGCCTCGACAGAGCCCACCCTCAGCTACTGGAGGACCCTCTAGACCGTCTTGTGGAGTCAGCAGATGGCGGAGGAGAACTACTGACCGAAACAAAACAGAAAAAGAGAAACCCAGAGTGCCACTTGTCTTGATGCACTGGAATGCAGAGGGAGTGAACAGCAAGCAGGCTGGATACAGCAAAAAGACAGAGCTGGAAAACATCTTGTATGAGAAGCAAGTCAGTGTTTGCTGTATCCAAGAGACTCCCTTGAAAGCAGATCAAACCTTTAAAATAAGGGGATATCAATGCTTCAGATCCGACAGACAAGATAGACGAAAAGGAGGAGTACTTACTCTTGTAAGGAATAACATTCATGCACACGAAAGGAAAACCTACATGGATGGAGCAGAATATCAGCTGTTGCAGATAAAGGTAGACAAGATGGAAATAGAACTCCTGAACTATTACTGTCCAAACAACAAACCCTGAGTCTCAGCTCTATACAGGTACCAGCCACCAACTTCATAGCAGTTGAAGACTTCAATAGCCACTCCCAGAGCTGGGGCTATAACCATCTAGATCACAGAGGTGAAGAGGTTGAAACATGGCAAGATGATCCCTCCCTAATCCTAGTCAATAATGCCACAGATACTCCTACCTTCTACTCCAGAGGATGGCACACAACTTCAACACCAGATCTTACCTTCGCCACCCCAGATATAGCTGAATCTATTAGTAGAGAAGTAGGAGACCAACTAGGGGGAAGCGACCATCGCCCAATCTTTCTTACTGTCCAGAGTGCAACTCTCAGTACAGGCCCAGCCATTACAAGATGGAACTACAAAAAAAGCCAACTGGGGTTTATTCAGGCATCAGGTAAACACGCTGCTGTCTACCCTCAAGGTACAGAACAGAGACATTAATGAAGTGGTAAAAGACTTCAACAGATGCATACTACAAGCTGCAAAAGAAACCATTCCCAAAGGATGCCGGCGTAACTACATACCATACTGGTCCAGCACACTCCAAGAACGTCAGGAAGCTATGGACAGGGCTAGAAAGGATGCAGAGTCTCAGCCTTCACTTGAAACTCACAACAAATGGAAAAAGGCTGTAGCAGAGTTTCAGAGAACAAAGCTAGAAGAAAAACGGAAAAGCTGGAGAACTAAAACGGCATCGCTGAACCTTGAGAAAGACGGTAGGAAACTTTGGAGATTAGTCAAGTCTCTAAATGAAGAGCGTTCCTCACCTAGGCAGACTATCACACTGGATGAAGGTGGCAAACTTTTCAGAGGAAAACAAGCTGCAGACCTGTTTGCTAGAAGATACAGTTCAGAAAGCAACTTACCCATTAACATAGACCATCAGAGAGAGATAAGAAAAGAAATACTGGCAACCATGGGACAGACAGATACTCCTGCCCCAAATGAGGGAACCCATCACACTAGGAGAACTACAGAAGGCTATTTCCAAGCTTAAGTTTCAAAAGTCACCCGGCCCAGACAAAATCAGCAACGAAATGCTAGTAAATCTGAGCCCAGCAGCAAAGACAAAACTGCTTGAGATATTCAACCACAGCTGGTTGAAAGGAACGGTACCCCAAGTATGGAGAGAAGCCATCACAATACCCACACTAAAGAAAGGGAAATGTAAGACCGATGCTGCAAGTTACCGGCCAATCAGTCTCACAAGCTGTGTTGGGAAGACTATGGAGCGAATAGTCAACCACAGATTGAAATGGTATTTAGAGTCTGAGCAGATCCTGGTGCCGGAACAAGCTGGATTTAGAGAATGCTACAGTATAGAAGACTAAGTTACTTACTTGTCTCAAGCAATAGAAGATGCCTTCCAGGAGAAGAAAAAGGTCCTAACGATCTGGGTCGACTTCAAGCAGGCCTTTGACAAGGTGTGGAAAGATGGCCTTATTGCAAAACTTAGGAGAAGTGGAATCCAAGGCAACATGATGAAATGGATCCAGTCATACTTGCATAACAGGAGAACTAGAGTCACTCTTGACGGTCTGCAGAGCAGAAAAGTGTTGCTCCATCAGGGGAATACCTCAAGGAGGAGTAATTTCCCCAACACTCTTCCTTGTTTACATCAATGACCTGGTGAAAGATCTCCCCGCAGGAGTGAAAGCTGCATTATATGCAGATGACCTAGTACTCTGGTGCGCTGATGAAAACGTCACCACAGCAAATTATAGAATGCAGCGGGCAGCAGACATGCTAGTGTCATGGGCAGAGAAATGGCTTATCACAATAAACACAGACAAAACCTCCACAACACTGTTCTCCCTCGCCCCCAAGGACAAAGCAGCTAACATACACCTAGGGACAACCGTGATCAAGGAAGAAAGCTACCCCACCTATCTTGGGGTGACATTTGACCAAAGGCTTACATGGAATAAGCATATTGAAAATGCAGAAGGAAAGGCCCGAAGACGACTAGGCATACTCAGAAAATTAGCAGGTACCAACTGGGGAGCAAATGAACGAAATCTAAAGAAGATTTATAATGGAGTAATAAGACCACACTTAGAGTTTAGCTCAGCAGCATGGTCATCAGCTGCTAACTCACATCTGCAGTCTTTGGACAAGGTGCAAAATCAAGCTCTCAGGCTCACTACAGGAGCCATGAAAACTACACCAATATTAGAGATGCAGAAGGTTGCTGGATTACAGACATTGTCCCATAGAAGAGACACAAAAACCATGATCCAGATGGAAAAGTACAACAGTATGCCAACGCACCCAATGAAGGCAAGACTAGATGATCTGGCATTGGGACGTCTAAAGCGTAGCAGCTTTGTGCATCGGGGAAAAAGGCTTAAAAGACAGCATCAAGAAAACCTATCCATGAAGACAACACCACTGAAGCCCACCCTATACCCTGTACCATGGGAGCAGGCCAGCAATGCCCTCCAAATTAATACATCAGTCAGTGGTCTCACAAGTGGATGTGAGTATAATGATCTGCAAAAACGAACTGCTACATTGAGTATGATCCAAGAAAGCTATCCCGATCAATCATGGATACATGCCTATACAGATGGATCAGCAACTAGTGCTGTTAGGAATGGAGGTGCCGGTATCTTTATCTCATATCCTGACAACCACTATGAGACTAGGCACATTCCCACTGGTAAATTCTGTTCCAACTATACAGCTGAGGTTCAAGCTCTAGAGCAAGCTGCAAATATGATTTATAACACCAACTCTGACTGCCACCAGGTAGTCATCCTCACAGATGCGCTGTCTGTCCTGCAAGCTCTCAAGGGTGGTAAACTCCCTGTTGCTCTCATTTTTGACGGAGTCATCTGTCAAGTTATTTGCTTATGTTTTTATCATAAGAATAATTGTGTCTTTACCTGCGATGTCAGGTTGATTAGGGGTTGTCTTTCCTTGTTTATTCATTCATTGTGTTTGACCTTAAGGGTCAAAGGTAGACAGTTCTGGCGTATGCCCATGCGCAGGGTTTTTTAAGCGGGAGTTGAGTTAGACTTCCGGCAAGCCGTAAAGTGTCCTGGTTTCTGAAGGGACCAAGAGTCCATTGTGTTTTTTCGGGAAAATCTTCGAAGTGACTGCGATGGCAGTTTTCCCTAGTGAATCTCTGTGCGTTGGAATGACAGCAGAGTTCCTTATTATGTTCTGTGGATTCGGTTACAGGTAATACCGACTTTTTCCATTACTATGCTTTCGGTGGCAGAACATGTTAGAAGATTGCCTAGTCTGTGAACTGCAGCTCACCGATCATCCATTTCAGAACTTATATGTTGTGCTCAAGGTAGCCATCCAAGACTGTTAGTCTTTATATTGTCCAGAAATCCAGTGACGAAGATATATTGTGGGAACCGCAGATTTGCGGTATTTATGTCTACAATAAGCATTACTGCAGGGTTGATGGTAACCTGCTTATCAGAAGTACACAGCCGACGTCAGAACGAGGACTGTGTTTTCGGCTAATGTACTACAGCCTAATACAGTGCAATTGGTGGGGAATGCCAAGTTGCACCTATGTGTCAAAGTGATTAAGGTATCTGACGCGTTTAGTCAGTGATACCAGGGCGACGCCACGAACTGTCATTATTGAAGAACATTGTATTGACCATGCACGAATATTCAAATGTTTACCAGCTTGTTGAATGCCTAATGTATACCTATCGATTTCCGGTCAGCATGACCTTGTTACACTGACTGTTCCTGTTGATACCATGTGTGTTCTCGTCAATAAATGTTTTGAAACGTGCCTGCAGTGTCCAAGCATCATTGACTACTGCATGTGAGTGTATGGGTTGCAGGGTCTACATATATACGAGCCTAAACACATTCGCGCCTTCATTCGCACCCACACTCAGTTCATCATACGCTCGCACTACACACCTAACAACATGTATACTGTCTTGGGCCAGTGATCACCTCAACAAGAGAAAAAGACAGTAACATTTCTGGTGGACCAGATCTGTGGGTTTAAAAAGAACAGAGCGAGCAATTAACATTATTGGTGACATTAATGGATCCAGAAATTTACATTTCTGGTTGACCAGCTGATGGGGCTATATAAATCATCCTATACAGCACTCCAGCCTTAAACAGACACCCCACCAGGCTATTTACAGTTGCTGTTACATGTATGATGTCTCCAGTGTTGTCCAGAAATTTACGAGAAGGACAAGTACACATTACATTTCTGATCTGTGGGTCTAAGCTACACACTGGACAGCTGTAACACACATCGCTAATTCTACACTTGCAAGTTTTGGCTACAACAGGACAGAAATAGGTCATCAACTGTTGACCCAGATAAACAGTGCTAGCATTTATGTTATAATGCTGCTTGAACCACAACAGGACAAGTACTGAAGTTAACATCTAGGCATTTGCTACGTGGACCACAACTGCAAGTCAAGTCCCTTACAGTAAACGGTACCGCTGGTCGTTTACACGTTTCAGTCAACAACAAACTTTTCTATGTCCGAGCATTCAAGTTACATTGTTCGAGGTCAAGTGTTTGTAAACAGTACGTGGAAATTGTAAACATTCAATGTGCAAGTCCTATGTCGAGAAGGTCATAGTAACTTTTGTTCGTGAATACCACTTTATGCTACAGTGGATTTGACATTCAGTGCGCGCTTGACATTTTGTTTCTGTGTTCGCAAGGAGCAAGAAATTTACTTTGGTTTCAGCTGTGACTGAACTTGTTCTGCAACACATTGAGATAATGATTGCTTTATATATATTTATGTTACTTCTACTGTTTTGTGTATTTTTCTTGTGTTTTTCTGCGGGTTTTCGGTTGGTGGGTCTTACAGTAAATATGCCACTTAATCGAGGGTTACTGTAAGCGTTCTGTAGGGATTGCAATATTCTTAATTGAAATTTGCTAGCGACTTTTGTTGCTATTTTTTTTTAGCTGTGACGACATGAGTTAGTGTTGTTTTCGTTATTTTTCCGTTCTTTGATTTTCGATTAGTTTTGTTTGTATCTGTTCTTCTCTCATTCCTTCCGTTTATTTCTTTACACCTTTTCGTTTATAACAGTGTTGCCATTTGTCTTGTTTATTTTTCGCGGTCATCATTACACATTTGTGTAACATTTTCTTTACTTTTTGCTGTTTTGTTTATTTGACTTCCGCGAACGTTTTCGGTCATTGTTCTGTATCTTTGTCTTTGTATTTTTGATTGTACTACATTATTGTCATACACAGTCTACATACATACACTTGGTCATGTATTATTATTATTATTGATAAGGTACACTCTTCATATAGAGATTGTTAATAAAATATTATTATATAAGATATTTATACAAGTTCTTTGATAAAAGACTTGTTATCCACAAAGATTGAGACAAGGTGAAATACATATTCAAGTTCTTTAGAAAAAAGACTTGTGCCCATAGTGAGTGGGATATAAAGGAATTACTTTCCACAGGTACTCAAGTGATTTTTTGTTACATTATAAACAAGAGGACCATACAAGGTCTTTGTCTAAGACTAAGAGAGTGAAATAAAGTGAAGTGAGTATACAAGTCTAGCATTTCAGACTTGTCTCCCATTGAAGTGGGATAAGGTAATTGTTGAATTTTTCAGGTTTCTGATCTCATTAGACAGAATGTCTACATTGGATTTCTTCATCCAGCAAGGGTTAACCCTTGGTAAGTCGGGTGATATATTGGAAGAATATTCATCTGCTCAATTCGCCATGGCATTAAGGTCAGAAGTATTGAAAACGGAAGCTGAACAAAAGAAAGCAGAAGCTGAGAATTTAAGATTGCAGATGCAATCAGATGAAAGAAAATTCCAGATGGAAATGAGAAAACAAGAAAAAGAGGCGGAGGCTGAAGACAAACGGTTAGAAAGAGAATTTGAAGAGAGAAAACAGCGAAGTAAAGTCGAGCGGAAAAAGATAGAAGCTGAAATTAAAAAATTGGACAGAGAAGCTGACGAGATAAAACAGAAACTGGAAGCTAAGGAGAGAAAACAGAAGACTGGAAATGAGCTTCTGGATAAAAATAATGCTCTTACTGAGAAGCTTCAACATGAGAATAAAGCTCTTACTGATATGTTAACAGTAATGAATTGTGAAAATCATATGCTGAAGTGTAAAGTGACGGCACTAATGGAAGATAATAAGAAACTTGGTGAATTCTCCGTTAAACAATCTCAACTGGAAAAGGAGAAAAAATGAGTTAGAAGTTGAATTGAGCTTAATGAAGAACAATCTTCTTTGCAAAGAACAGGCTCTTATTGGTGAGCTAGAGCAAGTCAAAATAGACTATGAGAATGTAAAAGCTCAGGCCGGACAAGACAAGGAGTCTTATAAAAGAACAATTCTGGAACTAAGTAATGAGGTGGATCTTCTGCGAAGTACTGCTATAAAGAAGAGTATGGAATCTCTGGAGGAGATGAAGATGTTTAAGAATAGGAAGGATACTGAGATTCAGTCACTGCAACTGGAGTTAACACAGTTGACAGCAAACAAAGAAAAAGATAAGAAAATTGATGAACTTAGGTCTACTCATCATAGTGCTATGGAAGCACTCAGACTTGAACTTGTTCAAGAGAAAGCTAAGGTTTTAGAAACTACATCTCAAAAGGAAAAGTTGAGTAACGATCTTAGAGATAGAATAGTTAAAGAGAAGACTCTAACTTCACAGTTAGATGACTTAAGGTTAGAGTGCAACAGACTTCATGTTAAAGTCAACGAAAGTGTTCATGAAGTTGTTTCTAGAGAGAAAGCTGTTGCAGAGGTGGGAATTGCAAAACTTCGCAACAGAATTGATGGTTTATTAGATATTGTTTTGGAGAATAGAATGTTATCTACTACCAAGGTGAATAGATTTAGACATAAAGCTAATGATCAATATTCTACAAATGCAAAGAGCCAGCCACATGCACTTGGTGCTCATGGTAATACTAAGAAATATGGGAACAACAATTTTCGTGGCAAATATAGTTTCCCACGGAATTACGATACTGCCTCTAATGGGAGTTGGCGTCAGGCCAACAAAGGTAAATCAAGTTTCGATCACGGTGAGGACTTTCATAAGTGTCATGTTAAGATTCCTCAGGGAAACCGTGCATCGAATTCCCAGATTCCTGATAAGTGGGTAAAAGAAAACAAAACTGTTAGTACCCATCGTACTCAGCTCAGGCAGTATGATGTTAAGCACATTGCCATAGGCAAAAATAACAACAATTTGGCTACGAAAGATAATCGTGATTATGAACAACACCAAGGGCGTTCATCACGTGGTAATTTCCCTTCAAGTAATTGGAGACAATTTAAAGGTCCTCAGAATTTTGGTTCTAATATTCATGGGAACTTTAATAAAAGTTACCAACCTGATAATAGTTTTTCTTGCAAACAACAAAATCCATGTTTGTCTTACTTCCCTCAAGAGAGAACAGACTTCTCATTTCATGGAAAGGTCCATACACTATAGTCTCCAAAATTTCCGATGTCGACTATATTGTCGATGTGGATGGAAGGCATAAAACCTTCCATATAAATATGCTAACAGAGTTTATTGAACGTCCAGACTATTTGCAGCCTATTTTCCAGGCGACGGACGACTCTCCAGTCCAACATGGTCACATCTCATCCCTGTCCGTTATACAGGATGAGGAAACTATTTTTTCTGACGTTAACTTACCTCTCCCTGCGATTCCACTGAATTCAACGGAATCGTGGAGGGACATTACCATCTCTTTGAACTTGTCTTTTGAGGAGCAACGTCAAGTATCCTCTACGCTACAATCATATCAGGATGTCCTTACCGACATTCCTGGACACACAGATGTCATAGAACATGACATCATACTTACTGATCGTAATCCGATCAGAGTAAGACCATACCCAATACCTATTCATTTTCAAGCACAAGTCGAGAAAGAATTGGATGAAATGATTCAACTGCAAATAATTGAACCATCCACTTCAGCTTATTCTTCGTCGATAGTTATTGTTCGAAAGAAAGACAATAACATACGTCTTTGTGTTGACTATCGCAAATTAAATCAAGTTACGAAGTTCGATGCTGAACCTATGCCATTATTAGATGATCTACTTATTAGACTTTCTAAAGCTAAATTCTTTACTAAACTAGACTTGTCGAAAGGTTATTGGCAAGTCCCACTGACGGAACACGCCAAACCTCTCACTGCTTTTTCGACACCTAGGGGTCTGTTTCAATGGAATTTTATGCCTTTCGGGCTTATGAACGCCCCAGCGACTTTCGTGCGCATGATGCGACGAATTCTATCAGATCGTGCAGATGTCATCGCATATTTAGACGACATCTGTCTTTTCAGCGATACTTGGGAAGAACACTATTTGGGTCTAAAGGAATTGCTATCTACTCTACGTGAGCATAGTTTGACTGCAAAACCCTCTAAAGCTTTTGTTGGGTTTAGTGAAATTTCCTTCCTAGGTCATCGAGTTGGTCATGGTCTGTTGAAGACAGAGGACCAAAACATTTCGAAGATATTAAATATCTCGGTTCCGAAGACAAAAAAACAAGTGCGTAGTCTCTTGGGATTGATACAATTCTATGGAAGATTCATTGAGAATCTGTCCTCCATTATGGCACCACTTTCATCGTTATTGAAAAAAGGTTCTCCTAATATGGTGCGTTGGTCCCAGGAATGCCAATCTTCATTGGATCAGGTTAAGAATTTGTTCTCATCTCATCCTATCTTAAGACTACCAACGATTGATAAGACTTTTGTTCTTCGTAGTGATGCCTCTTCCACTGGGATTGGAGCGGCACTAATGCAGGAATATTCAGGAACTCTGCATCCTGTAATGTATATTTCTAGGAAGCTAAATGCGGCAGAAAGGAATTACTCGGTTTTAGACCGTGAATTGTTGGCTATGGTTTGGTCCATTCTTAAGCTACAAAGGTTCCTTCTGGGCGCGCATTTCTTTATGGAAACCGACCAAAAAGCTCTTACGGCTATGCAAAGTAAGGATTTGAAGAGCTCGAGATCTACTCGTTATGCTATTGCTCTTCAGCCTTTCCATTTCACGGTGCGAGCTATCCGTGGTTCGGATAATGTGATGGCGGACATATTGTCCAGATGCCCACATGATTCCAGTTAAATCTTGTGTCCTAGTTTTTCCTGATACACTTTCGGACTTAGGTCTGTCCTTAATATCCTAATATGTTGTAATACAAATGTATTTGGATGATGTTTAGATAATTTAACAAATTTCATTTTGTCCATCCATCAGTGATATGTTGCTAATATAGCATTGTAATTCATGACATTTGTATATTGCTATAATTATAGTATTTAGTAATGTTTGATATATGATTGGTATTGCCAGCAACTTAGGTTTCTTTAATGGTACCCCCTTAGTTTGTTTGGCTTAAAGGAAATATTTTCTCCTATGTTGGGAGATGATTTGTATCCTCTTCAGACGCTTTATTTATGCGTCTATTGTACCTGATATTAGGTTCATTTTTTCATGAGCACATAAGTGATACTTGTGCAATCTTGCTCATGGACATATTTAAAAAAAAAAAAATTTCATTTTTTTTTTACAGGGGGGTTGTAGTAATATGTTGCTGTCATTTTTGACGGAGTCATCTGTCAAGTTATTTGCTTATGTTTTTATCATAAGAATAATTGTGTCTTTACCTGCGATGTCAGGTTGATTAGGGGTTGTCTTCCCTTGTTTATTCATTCATTGTGTTTGACCTTTAGGGTCAAAGGTAGACAGTTCTGGCGTATGCCCATGCGCAGGGTTTTTTAAGCGGGAGTTGAGTTAGACTTCCGGCAAGCCGTAAAGTGTCCTGGTTTCTGAAGGGACCAAGAGTCCATTGTGTTTTTTCGGGGAGAATCTTCGAAGTGACTGCGATGGCAGTTTTCCCCAGTGAATCTCTGTGCGTTGGAATGACAGCAGAGTTCCTTATTATGTTCTGTGGATTCGGTTACAGGTAATACCGACTTTTTCCATTACTATGCTTTCGGTGGCAGAACATGTTAGAAGATTGCCTAGTCTGTGAACTGCAGCTCACCGATCCTCCATTTCAGAACTTATATGTTGTGCTCAAGGTAGCCATCCAAGACTATTAGTCTTCATACCATCCAGAAATCCAGTGACGAAGATATATTGTGGGAACCGCAGATTGGCGGTATTTATGTCTACAATAAGCATTACTGCAGGGTTGATGGTAACCTGCTTATCAGAAGTACACAGCCGACGTCAGAACGAGGACTGTGTTTTCGGCTAATGTACTACAGCCTAATACAGTGCAATTGGCGGGGAATGCCAAGTTGCACCTATGTGTCAAAGTGATTAAGGTATCTGACGCGTTTAGTCAGTGATACCAGGGCGACGCCACGAACTGTCATTATTGAAGAACATTGTATTGACCATGCACGAATATTCAAATGTTTACCAGCTTGTTGAATGCCTAATGTATACCTATCGATTTCCGGTCAGCATGACCTTGTTACACTGACTGTTCCTGTTGATACCATGTGTGTTCTCGTCAATAAATGTTTTGAAACGTGCCTGCAGTGTCCAAGCATCCTTGACTACTGCATGTGAGTGTATGGGTTGCAGGGTCTACATATATACAAGCCTAAACACATTCGCGCCTTCATTCGCACCCACACTCAGTTCATCATACGCTCGCACTACACACCTAACAACATGTATACTGTCTTGGGCCAGTGATCACCTCAACAAGAGAAAAAGACAGTTACACTCTGTTACAACGGGAGGTGGTTTTGCTCTGAACAATGTTCCATGTGATATGAATAAAACAATTATAAATTTCTGGCCATTGTTTTTTCATTGATGTGTTAGTTTTTTTTGTTCAGTGATAGTGCATCGTGCCTTCGATGGAAGATTAAGCGAATGCGGGGGTGGAAGATTCCAAACAATACTTGAACCTTGGAATACGATTGATTTGATAAGTCATTTCATTGAGTCCATACATTTAATTCACAGTTGTACACACATGATGATCAATTCAATAGGAGTAGAGCATAAGTCCATATAAGTCATGCATAAATTAATCAACAACGTAGACTGCTGGTTATGTGTCAATGTCCGTTTAAGGATACCATGCAGTATTGTCGTCAGAACATCACAGCTATATGCACGAGCAGATAGACATGGCTACCTGCCGACAGTGAGACTGCGAGTCTGAATATTTCATATGAATTTGACGATTATTCTCATCCTTCTGAGGATTCTAGTTAATTACTAACCTCCATAAATTTCCCTCTCATATAGAGTTCTAGGACTGACCCTGGTCCATCAAAAAATGCATATATAAATGGCTATATCATGCCATTGAATTGGAAGGTTAGAAAAACGCAGCTATTCAGCTTGGCGGTCAAGTAACAAAGGGTGGCGTTTCTTAGTTACCGACTGTGACCCAAACAACGCTATACACGTCATAATCGATCGTGTATGGAGCGTTCAATAATTGAAACATCTATCGCAATATATTAAATGCCTTAACCTTTACAATTGCACGTCTGATAACCTTTAGCAGACGGCGTTAATATCATATACCGTAACAATTCCCTGTACACCGGGGAAAAAAAAATCGATAGATTTTTTTTCAATATCTATCCGACTTAACAATTTTTCAAAAAAAATTTAACACAATTGTGACATATGGCCGACGATGTTCTGAGTAGAACCGTGTTGCGGTCATGTCAACTAACTATTTGTCATAGTCATCTAACATAAATCACATTATATATCAATATTATACATATTATTATATCAACTAAATAAAATGTCCAATGTTAATAGTGAATGATAGAATTAAATGAAAGTAAGGTCTGTCGTATTAGTATGTCATATAGGACTTAATTTGACTAATTAACATTAAATTAATTAATTAAACTAAGAGTTAAATTATTAAGGTTCTAATGTAACGCGATGTTATGAGAGAAGAAAAGACAAAATAAGTGAGAAGAAATAGAAAGAAATTCGAATATAAGTTTAACTTAATTGTGTGTGTTAAGTGTTGGTGAATAATAACTATCTAATTTAACTAACTAAATAACGTATAGGTACATTAAAAAAAAAAAATATTAATCTAATACTTGTGTGAGATTTATTTTCTCTTTTCATAATTTCTTCTTTTTATATTTCGTTCTCCCTTTTTGTTCTTTCATTTCATTTTTTTCTCACATTTCATTTTATTGATAATAATTCACTTAAGAAGTTAAGTTAACTAATTAATTAGTATAGGATATGATGATCCATCCGTAGTCTTGATCCTGATGAATTCTTTTAGGCAAAAATGTTCAAAAGTTTACGTTGGAAAGAAATGTCGTTGATCCCAGCATCCAAGAATTAAGTGCATATAGGATAATAAGTTCGACTTGTCGTCAGATATTGTTCCATGATTGTTCAACGAATATTCATATATCGTGTATGGACGTTAGACGAAGTTTCATTTCAATATGTATACCTTGATTGTCTTGAGTTCAATTCTGTGATGCATATAGTGTTTATAAAGTTTAAATTGAAGGCAAGGTTAGTTCCTTTATATTTGATATGTTTTAGGAATGTTAATGTTGATTATTCGTCGTCAATAGGATTACGTGATAACGCATCAGCGACAATGTTTTCAGTGCCAGGAATATGTTCAATGGAGAATTCAAATGGCTGTAGGATGATAGCATATCTGGCGAGTTTCTGGCTCTTATGATTAGAGCGACGCAAAGATGCTACAGCACGTTGGTCCGTCTGTATGGTGAAGGGAGCACCAAGGAGGAACTTTTCAAGTTTCGTTATTGCCCATATCACAGATAAAAGTTCCTTGTCGACTGTTGAATACTTTGTTTCTGCAGGCTTTAGCTTTCTTGAAATGTATAAAGTAGGATGTAGAATGCCATCATGGTTCTGGAGCAGGCATGCACCAATGCCGTAGTTACTAGCATCTGTTCGTAAGAAAAATCTTTTGGAAGCATCGGGAAGTCTTAAAATTGGTTCATGCGATAACAAATTTATAATTTTGTTGAAAGTTTCATTGCATGTACCAGTCCATGTCACCTTCACCGGCATGTCTTTTTTTAACAATGAAGACAATACAGCCGTGATGGATGACAAGTTAGGTATGAATCTACTGTAATATTGAACAAGTCCTAACAAACTCCTGACCTGTTTCTTCGTCTGAGGAACTGCTATGTTTAGAATTTTGGAGACTGTACTAGGTAACGTTCGGATATATCCCGATCCAATGATATGTCCCAAAAAGGTTATCTCATTACACGCGATTTGCACCTTTGTAGGTTTAGCAGTTAGATGATAATTCCTTAGAGTGTCGAAAACATATCTAAGTCCCGAAACATGTTCCTCAAACGACGAACTAAACAAGCATATGTCGTCAATATATGTAATAACGTCTGGTCTACCTGATAAAATTTGTCGCATCAGGCGAATGAAGGTAGCTGGCGCATTAACAAGCCCAAAAGGCATCACATTCCACTGGTATAGACCTTGTGGAGTGGAAAATGCGGTGTAGTACTTAGCCTTTTCGGTCAGTGGTATCTGCCAATAACCTTTAGTTAAGTCTATCTTACTAAATATAGTTGCGTTGGATAGACGTGGCAGTAAGTCGTCGATAAGTGGATGTGGTTCGCTGTCAACTATAGTCTTAGCATTTAATTTTCTATAATCAACACATAGTCTGATGTTATTGTCCTTCTTCCGGACAATCACTAATGGAGAAGAGAATGGCGAATTACTAGTCTCAATGATTCCCAGAGACAACATCTGTTCAAGTTCCTTAGTAGTTTTAGCAAGGAAATGTAAAGGAACAGAATAGGGATGTACACGAATAGGTGTATCATCATTGAGAGTAATGTCATGACTGATAGCCGATGTGCGACCCGGGACGTCGGTCAATACATCTGGATAAGATTGTAATAGATTAGCAATCTGTAGACGCTGTTGCGGTGTAACCGTTGAAGAGATGGTTACATCCCGCCAAGATTCAGTAGGTTGAACTACTGGTACCGGTAACGGTAACTGTACCTCAGGAAAAGAAGATTCTTCTTCCTGGATGACAGATAAGTTAGAATAATAACAAGTAGATACTGTGTTGTCATCTAGTTCATGAAAAATTGACTGTAAGTGTTCAGGACGTGTATGAAATTGCTTGAGCATGTTAATATGAAATATCTTTTTGTGTCCCTTGATATCTAAGACGTAATCAACGTCGGAAATTTTATCAATGACTTTGTAAGGACCATTCCAAGATATCAATAACTTATTGTTATTGTGAGGAAGTAACACATAAGCCTCGTCGCCTGGGAATAATTGGCGTAATCGTCGAGACCTATTTTGTAGAGATCGAGCCTTAGCTTTTGCAGCCTCAGAAGAAGCTGTTGCCAACTGGCAAGACTCAATAATGTTCTTCCGAAGATTAATCACGTACTCGTAAGATGACTGAGTGTCCTGAGTCATCTCCGCGTCAATTAATAAGTCTTTTATTAGTCCCATAGGACCTCTTGGGGGAGCACCAAAAACTAATTCAAAGGGAGAGAAGCCAGTTTGTTCATGCGGTACCTCCCGATAAGCAAATAGAACAGCTGGGAGTGCTCTGTCCCAGTCATGAGGGTGCTTAGCAGTAACCTTATGTAGTAGTTGTTTAAGTGTACGGTTAAGTCTTTCAACCGCACCATTACTCATCGGATGATAAATACTACTTAAATTCCTATCAATGTTCCAAGTTTTCATGACTTCCTTCATGGTGTCAGATATGAACTGTGACCCATGGTCTGATAAAAGTTTTCTAGGAAACCCTATTCTAGAAAAGATGAGATGTAGTGCATCAGCTACATCTGTGGTAGTGGTGGTCTTTAATGGGATGGCTTCTGGCCATCGTGTGCACAAATCAATGCACGTAAGGACGAATCTATGTCCTCTGGCTGATGGTAGCAATGGACCAATAATATCTATTGCCATCTTGTCAAACGGTCTTACTGAGATATCGCAAGCCTGAATAGGCGCCGTGTGAAAAGCTCCACGTGCTTTCACTTCTTGGCATGTAGTACAGGAACGTACATACTGCGAAATATCTCTTGACACTCCTGGCCAAAAGAATGAAGCCAGTACTCGAGATCGTGTTCGAGTATATCCCATATGTCCAGCACAATGTGAGTCATGTGCATGTTGAAGAATGTACTGTCTAAAAGTATACGGGACCATAACTTGTTGTTTCATTTGTGATTTGTCATTAGAACATCTAATCAATATGTCATTTTTAATAACAAAACAATGTTTGTTATTATTACCTGAGGATAGATTGTCAACTTTATCAACCAACTTAAAAATTTTTTTTAAAGATTTATCCTCTTTTTGTTTGGTTGCAAATGTTTCCCGGTCAATAGGTGAATTGACTACAAATTCCTCTTGGTTGTCTGCATCCATTTTATTATCATCAACTTTCTCCATGAGTTGAGTCTGCGCTCTAGTCGTCACGGCGTTTCCAGTGCGTAGGTTATGTTTCTCCCATTCTATAATCTCATCTGGAGTACAATCTTTACTGCCGTGTATACGACCAACCATCAGATCAGCTATAGGCTTTTTTAGCATACATACTTTTACGTTCCCTGTGAAAAAAGGTGTGTTAACATGAATAATAGCTGTGGGGTAAAACTCAATAGTTCCCCCAAAAGTCATGCAACGGACATATTCCCCCGTTGCACAGCTAGGATGTACCAGCGACTGTCGTACACCAATCGTTGTGGATCCTGAATCCCTCAGCACTGAGACGACGGATCCATTAACTAATCCCCTGTTAAAAATTAGTAGGCCTGTTCCATCGTTGACTGCAAGACCTACCTCTGGTGTAATATGTCCGCAGTTAAGCACTGTTTCTTTCGCCTTCTGAAAAATAAGATTGCATTGTTGGCAACTATTTGCCACATTATAATTAATAGCAAAACATGCAGCAGAAGACTGTGTTGTATTATTGTCAAGTGGGACCTGAGCTATAGGGGTAGTATTATTTGTAACTGCCGCCCCTGTATTATGGTTGTAATGAGATGATCCCCGAGAATGAGATCGATTCCGAGTATAATTGTTAGAATTATCTCGTCGTCCTCTATAGTAACTATTATCTCGATGTCTCGAGCCATGATTATTACCATTCCAGTTACTATTATTATTGGGAGTATGTGATCGATTATAATTAGTGTTATGTTGACCATGGTGGTAGTTTGTTTGAGGTGCTCTCCACATGTAAGCCTACCTTGCCGTGGTTGGAGAGCTTGAGCGCCTCAATGATCCCGGGAGCTATGCCGGCGGGAGTTTTACTCCTGGCAGGGTCACCCAAGCCGGACAGGTCCTGGGTGAGGGGCCAGACTAAATGGGCTGAGGAGTGGGTGGAACCCTATAGGTGTAGATGCAGAACCCACCGGCGAGTGGTACATGCTCTGGTCTGCACCAATCCACCCCCACTTCATGGGTTAAATGCTTTCTTGCCTCATTCTTCACTGTTTGTCGTCTATCACGCCCATGGCAACCGTTGCCTCAATTGGCTGTGTGTGGTGTACCCGGAAACGGGGCCTCCCAGTACTGAGGCAAAGTTAAGTCCCCGATGTCACTTATCGGTGCAGAATTGAGAGAGATGGCTGAGCATCACAATCCCTCCTGTGTTGCAGCATGATGAGAACCCAGCATTGCACACTGAGCTTGGGGGGATCACTTGGGCACCAGACTTAATACTGGCTCTTGACTGGATGGCCGCATGCAGGAGATTTCTACAATGGAGGGTTGGCAGGTGGTGGGTATCGGGAAGTGGCTCTGTGCAGGACGTGAGGATTCCTTGGGAGAGCCCAGAACCAGAGCACAGCATTGTGCAAGCTCTGCATAGTTGGAGAGCCCCCTGGATGACGGGGAATGCACAGTGTGCTACCCCACCTATCCCCAACTGCTAACTTAGAACCAGAAGTGGGGTCCTCTGTATGCGTGCCAGGCCAGGATAAAATGCCTGGGAAAGAGACTGGAGCTCAGAACTCCCTAACTCAAAGTTGCAGGATGGCAGAAAAGCCACGGGAAAGACAGGGCTATTTTGAAGATAATGCAACCATATTTTCACCATACGAGCTCGGACGCCGCCTCGGTAAACAAGGTCCGCGCAGAGCAGTGACACCCCCAGGCTGCTTGCGAATAGTCTACTACTGGGAACATAAACAGATTAGGGATGAGCCCACTCTCCCGTTGAACAGGTGCTAAAGTCGTAGATACTGGGCCAGAAGGCGCACCGGAAACCACAGTATCATGCAACTCGCTTTTTTTTTTTCTATGGAGAGTACACCGTCAAATAAATCTCGTTCTGGTGCTCGCCCTGTGGAGCTCCACCAGGCAGGTGCAGTGCCGGGCTCTGAGCCTCGACAGAGCCCACCCTCAGCTACTGGAGGACCCTCTAGACCGTCTTGTGGAGTCAACAGACGGCGGAGGAGAACTACTGACCAAAACAAAACAGAAAAAGAGAAACCCAGAGTGCCACTTGTCATGATGCACTGGAATGCAGAGGGAGTGAACAGCAAGCAGGCTGGATACAGCAAAAAGACAGAGCTGGAAAACATCTTGTATGAGAAGCAAGTCAGTGTTTGCTGTATCCAAGAGACTCACTTGAAAGCAGATCAAACCTTTAAAATAAGGGGATATCAATGCCTCAGATCCGACAGACAAGATAGACGAAAAGGAGGAGTACTTACTCTTGTAAGGAATAACATTCCTGCACACGAAAGGAAAACCTTCATGGATGGAGCAGAATATCAGCTGCTGCAGATAAAGGTAGACAAGATGGAAATAGAACTCCTGAACTATTACTGTCCGAACAACAAACCCCTGAGTCTCAGCTCTATACAGGTACCAGCCACCAACTTTATAGCAGTTGGAGACTTTAATAGCCACTCCCAGAGCTGGGGCTATAACCATCTGGATCACAGAGGTGAAGAGGTTGAAACTTGGCAAGATGATCACTCCCTAATCCTAGTCAATAATGCCACAGATACTCCTACCTTCTACTCCAGAGGATGGCACACAACCTCAACACCAGATCTTGCCTTCTCCACACCAGATATAGCTGGATCTATTAGTAGAGAAGTAGGAGACCAACTAGGGGGAAGCGACCATCGCCCAATCTTTCTTACTGTCCAGAGTGCAACTCTCAGTACAGGCCCAGCCATTACAAGATGGAACTACAAAAAAGCCAACTGGGGTTTATTCAGGCATCAGGTGAACACGCTGCTGTCTACCCTCAAGGTACAGAACAGAGACATTAATGAAGTGGTAAAAGACTTCAACAGATGCATACTACAAGCTGCAAAAGAAACCATTCCCAAAGGATGCCGGCGTAACTACATACCATACTGGTCCAGCACACTCCAAGAACGTCAGGAAGCTATGGACAAGGCTAGAAAGGACGCAGAGTCTCAGCCTTCACTTGAAACTCACAACAAATGGAAAAAGGCTGTAGCAGAGTTTCAGAGAACAAAGCTAGAAGAAAAGCGGAAAAGCTGGAGAACTAAAACGGCATCGCTGAACCTTGAGAAAGACGGCAGGAAACTTTGGAGATTAGTCAAGTCTCTAAATGAAGAGCATTCCTCACCAAGGCAGACTATCACATTGGATGAAGGTGGCAAACTTTTCAGAGGAAAACAAGCTGCAGACTTGTTTGCTAGAAGATACAGTTCAGAAAGCAACTTACCCATTAACATAGACCATCAGAGAGAGATAAGAAAAGAAATACTGGCAACCATGGGACAGACAGATACTCCTGCCCCAATGAGGGAACCCATCACACTAGGAGAACTACAGAAGGCTATTTCCAAGCTTAAGTTTCAAAAGTCACCCGGCCCAGACAAAATCAGCAACGAAATGCTAGTAAATCTGAGCTCAGCAGCAAAGACAAAACTGCTTGAGATATTCAACCACAGCTGGTTGAAAGGAACGGTACCCCAAGTATGGAGAGAAGCCATCACAATACCCATACTAAAGAAAGGGAAATGTAAGACCGAGGCTGCAAGTTACCGGCCAATCAGTCTCACAAGCTGTGTTGGGAAGACTATGGAGCGAATAGTCAACCACAGATTGAAATGGTATTTAGAGTCTGAGCAGATCCTGGTGCCGGAACAAGCTGGATTTAGAGAATGCTACAGTATAGAAGACCAAGTTACTTACTTGTCTCAAGCAATAGAAGATGCCTTCCAGGAGAAGAAAAAGGTCCTAACGATCTGGGTCGACTTCAAGCAGGCCTTTGACAAGGTGTGGAAAGATGGCCTCATTGCAAAACTTAGGAGAAGTGGAATCCAAGGCAACATGATGAAATGGATCCAGTCATACTTGCATAACAGGAGAACTAGAGTCACTCTTGACGGTCTGCAGAGCAGAAAAGTGTTGCTCCATCAGGGGGTACCTCAAGGAGGAGTAATTTCCCCAACACTCTTCCTTGTTTACATCAATGACCTGGTGAAAGATCTCCCTGCAGGAGTTAAAGCTGCCTTATATGCAGATGACCTAGTACTCTGGTGCGCTGATGAAAATGTCACCACAGCAAATTATAGAATGCAGCGGGCAGCAGACATGCTAGTGTCATGGGCAGAGAAATGGCTTATCACAATAAACACAGACAAAACCTCCACAACACTGTTCTCCCTCGCCCCCAAGGACAAATCAGCTAACATACACCTAGGGACAACCGTGATCAAGGAAGAAAGCTACCCCACCTATCTTGGGGTGACATTTGACCAAAGGCTTACATGGAATAAGCATATTGAAAATGCAGAAGGAAAGGCCCGAAGACGACTAGGCATACTCAGAAAATTAGCAGGTACCAACTGGGGAGCAAATGAACGAAATCTAAAGAAGATTTATAATGGAGTAATAAGACCACACTTAGAGTTTAGCTCAGCAGCATGGTCATCAGCTGCTAACTCACATCTGCAGTCTTTGGACAAGGTGCAAAATCAAGCTCTCAGGCTCATTACAGGAGCCATGAAAACTACACCAATAACAGAGATGCAGAAGGTTGCTGGATTACAGACATTGTCCCATAGAAGAGACACAAAAACCATGATCCAGATGGAAAAGTACAACAGTATGCCAATGCACCCAATGAAGGCAAGACTAGATGATCTGGCATTGGGACGTCTAAAGCGTAGCAGCTTTGTGCATCGGGGGAAAAGACTTATAAGACAGCATCAAGAAGACCTATCCATGAAGACAACACCACTGAAGCCCACCCTATACCCTGTACCATGGGAGCAGGCCAGCAGTGCCCTCCAAATTAATACAACAGTCAGTGGTCTCACAAGTGGATGTGAGTATAATGATCTGCAAAAACGAACTGCTACATTGAGTATGATCCAAGAAAGCTATCCCGATCAATCATGGATACATGCCTATACAGATGGATCAGCAACTAATGCTGTTAGGAATGGAGGTGCCGGTATCTTTATCTCATATCCTGACAACCACTATGAGACTAGGCACATTCCCACTGGTAAATTCTGTTCCAACTATACAGCTGAGGTTCAAGCTCTAGAGCAAGCTGCAAATATGATTTATAACACCAACTCTGACTGCCACCAGGTAGTCATCCTCACAGATGCACTGTCTGTCCTGCAAGCTCTCAAGGGTGGTAAACTCCCGCATCTGAGAAATGAACTAAACAAGGTAGCTGCCAAAAAGAGAACCATACTTCAGTGGGTACCATCTCATTGTGGTGTACCCGGAAATGAAAAGGCAGATAAACTTGCAAAAAAGGGAGGAGAATGTGAACAAGAAGATAATGAAGTCACATACTTTGAGAAAAAGAGAGCTATCCAGACTATCAGAAGAGAACAGAACCAACCCAAAGACGACTATCACACTCTCGACCGGCAGGGACAGACAACTATTTTTCGACTCAGGACAGGGCATAACAAACTGAATAAACACATGCACAAGCTACGATTGTCTGCTTCACCACTGTGCACATGTGGATTAAACGAACAAACTGCTGAGCATGTTCTACAGGACTGTCCTCTGTATGACCAGTTAAGAAAGATATACTGGCCCAATGACTCAACACTGAACTCAAAGCTATATGGAGTTAAAGAGGAACTTCAAACAACAGTCGAATTCATCATGAGAACTCGTCTGACGGTGTAATCATCAAAGATGCGATCGCAAGAAGAAGAAGAAGAAGTTTGAGGTGAATAATTTCTATCTCGTGATCTACCTCTGTTGAACTCATTTTTATTGTTGAAATCATTATTATATCCCTTCTGAAAGTGAACATTGTGATTTCTTTGGAACCTGCTTCTGTCTACACTGTGATGTCTTTGTTTGTTATTATGATTGTAGGCCATATTAGACGCCACAGGTAGAGGTTCTCTTAATGACGAGTTAGAAATGGTTGCATTCGGATGTGCCGAACAGTAGTTTAAAGAAATTTTTTCTAAATCGTCCATAGTACCTGGTTTACGCTCCTGCAAATATGCAAAAAATGGCTGGCTAACCGAAGATAATACCTTATCCCGTAGTAGTAAATCAACTAATTTGTCGTATGATTTGTTGACTTCTGCCAGTTCAACCCATCTATTAAATGTATTGCGTATGTTCGCAATGAATCCTGCAAAATCTTTTGGTGATTCAGGTAAAATTCCCTTAAATTTCAACCTACAGTGTTCCTCGTCCAGGTGAAACCTTCGTAAAAGCAAGGACTTAATAGCACCGTAGTTATTCGCTATTGATGGGTCAGCATTTTGAGAAGCCGTCAATGGTTCTCCAACCAAGAATTCATTTAACTTGAGTACCCATGACTCTTCAGGCAAATGGTTTGTTTTGCAAGTCTGTTCAAAACGTGACAGGAACGATGAAAGGTCGTCCACGTTCAAGTTGAGAGTGGGTAATTTAAAGTTGTAGAAATGTTTAGTTTGGCTGGATGATGATCCATTTTGTGCGTTATTATTCTGGTTTGCATCAGCACTTTGTGCTTGTAATTTTGCTGTCTCCAATTTAATACGCGCCAATTCCATTTCTTGTTGTAAAATAATTTCCTCTCGTTTCAATTTATTCTCTTCTTCCTGTTGAGCAATTTCTCTTAATCTATTTTCCTTGGCAATTTGCTTCATCTCACGTTCCTCTTCCTCTTTCTTTAATGCAGCATTTTGTTCCTCTTCCTCTTTCTTTAATGCAGCTTTTTTCTCTGCTTCTTTTCTTTCATGTTTTTCCAGTTCTGCCTCAGCAAACTGACGAAGTTCTTGAGATTTATAACCATATTCCCGACCAATTTTAACGAAATGGTCTATAGTAAGCATTTTGACTTTTATCTGTAAGTAATTATTGATAATTACTGATTAAAATAGTCAATAGTAGCTTCAGAGTAATTATTATACTTACTCAACTTAGAAATATTCAATATAAATAATCACAATAGTACTGAACTCTAATGTCTAAGTTCAACTAATAGACAATATTTTGTAACAATATTGTATCTAAATAATACTATATCATAAATAGTTATGATATCTGTTAACTATTATGTAATTACTTCACACAATTAATTTTAATATCCAATAATGTTGGGTATGATTCCTAGTAATTATATTGTTCAATGTACTAAGTCACTCTCTTAGTACCAGAAAAGTATATTAAATAATATACAATGGG
Organism: Oreohelix idahoensis; assembly: GCA_024509875.1. Lineage (NCBI taxonomy): Eukaryota > Metazoa > Mollusca > Gastropoda > Stylommatophora > Oreohelicidae > Oreohelix > Oreohelix idahoensis. Next base: position 284,457 of record JAMPIV010004857.1, on the reverse strand, counting down.
TCTATTACCTCAAAGGTAGCTATAAGATTATTTTATTTTGTCAATATATATATTATATTATTATGCCCTAGGCATCTATTATAAATTGTAGTGCTACTTTCTTGGACTATCACTGCATAATTATGCAATGTCCCATATTAACCTTAAATATAAGAAAAAATTAATTAAATTAAATTACAAGTATATTATTGCATATAATAACATATTATTAATGTAGTATTAATATATATTATGAGGACAAACAAAACAATGATGCAACTAAAGGGTACAAACAATGTTAAGACGCAAACAAGACATTTTCACAATTAAAAATGAATTTATGAACTAAATAAAATAAGCGGAAATGTCACAAGCCAAATGAAGGTTCAAGGTCTGACCCGAGGTCAACTTAATATTCAGAGTACACAAAAAAAAAATGACTGCAAAAAATGATGACATCACAGGACTCATAACGGACGAAAATTTAACAATCATCAAATGAATGATAGTAAGAGGAGACTGGACGAAATAGTTAACGTACATGATACAAAACTAAAAAAAATTGTTAACTGAGTACGAATAAAATACGCCAGTTATCTACGGGACGGTACAGCTAACACAAATCGTCAAACGGTAGCAGATTTGGACAGATAGTCCAATGGCAAACCTCAATGGGGCTTCCAAAAGTGCAATCGTTTAACTGCCCTAAGATCGACTGAAATCTAGGTGGTCAGCTGTTCGCGACATTCCCCAGAGATTTCAGTTCCCTCCAACCGGCCCACGAATTAACAACACATTAAGACAACAAAAAGTACATTAAACATAGGTAAAAACATGCCGATGTAGGCAGAGGGCATGGACTTAGTAGTACTGTTTGCAATAACAACAGTTAAACACCTAGACTTATCTTTTCCGTTGCTTAGATCAGTGCTAGAGGTCGTCAACAGCTAGGCCTGTGCCTTTGACTGTCTGCTCCTGATGGGCAGGCAATGGTAGTCCATCTTATGCATCTTGATCAATTTGAAACGAACTAGAGAGGCGTTGAAAATATGTCTTCTTCACTGCGACAATGCAACAGTGACGTCATGTTGCTATTCATGATCACGTGCGTCACGTCAGCTTCGTAATGGTCATGTGATCCAAACTTGATCGTAAATATTTCATTCAAAAGTCATGAAAAAATTTTTGGTTTTTGGTTGTTTTTCGCCCTCACATACCGGGCACCACTGTTACAACGGGAGGTGGTTTTGCTCTGAACAATGTTCCATGTGATATGAATAAAACAATTATAAATTTCTGGCCATTGTTTTTTCATTGATGTGTTAGTTTTTTTTGTTCAGTGATAGTGCATCGTGCCTTCGATGGAAGATTAAGCGAATGCGGGGGTGGAAGATTCCAAACAATACTTGAACCTTGGAATACGATTGATTTGATAAGTCATTTCATTGAGTCCATACATTTAATTCACAGTTGTATACACATGATGATCAATTCAATAGGAGTAGAGCAGAAGTTCATATAAGTCATGCATAAATTAATCAACAACGTAGACTGCTGGTTATGTGTCAATGTCCGTTTAAGGATACCATGCAGTATTGTCGTCAGAACATCACAGCTATATGCACGAGCAGATAGACATGGCTACCTGCCGACAGTGAGACTGCGAGTCTGAATATTTCTTATGAATTTGACGATTATTCTCATCCTTCTGAGGATTCTAGTTAATTACTAACCTCCATAAACTTTCCTCTCATATAGAGTTCTAGGACTGACCCTGGTCCATCAAAAAATGCATATATATGGCTATATCATGCCATTGAATTGGAAGGTTAGAAAAACGCAGCTATTCAGCTTGGCGGTCAAGTAACAAAGGGTGGCGTTTCTTAGTTACCGACTGTGACCCAAACAACGCTATACACGTCATAATCGATCGTGTATGGAGCGTTCAATAATTGAAACATCTATCGCAATATATTAAATGCCTTAACCTTTACAATTGCACGTCTGATAACCTTTAGCAGACGGCGTTAATATCATATACCGTAACACACTCCCGCATCTGAGAAATGAACTAAACAAGGTAGCTGCCAAAAAGAGAACCATACTTCAGTGGGTACCATCTCATTGTGGTGTACCCGGAAATGAAAAGGCAGATAAACTTGCAAAAAAGGGAGGAGAATGTGAACAAGAAGATAATGAAGTCACATACTTTGAGAAAAAGAGAGCTATCCAGACTATCAGAAGAGAACAGAACCAACCCAAAGACGACTATCACACTCTCGACCGGCAGGGACAGATAACTATTTTTCGCCTCAGGACAGGGCATAACAAACTGAATAAACACATGCACAAGCTACGATTGTCTGCTTCACCACTGTGCACATGTGGATTAAACGAACAAACTGCTGAGCATGTTCTTTAATATTAGACAAACATAAAGGTATGTTTTCAGGCACTCGTAAGAAATAAAGAAGTAGAACACTTGGACAACAGATTTATGTTTGTCTAATATTAATTTACTGTTTACAGGCCTCGGGTTTCCCTTCCTTATGTGTTATTAATGAGCATGTTCTACAGGATTGTCCTCTGTATGACCAGTTAAGAAAGATATACTGGCCCAATGACTCAACACTAAACTCAAAGCTATATGGAGCTAAAGAGGAACTTCAAACAACAGTCGAATTCATCATGAGAATTCGTCTGACGGTGTAAACATCAAAGATGCGATCGCAAGAAGAAGAAGAACTAAACTTCTCGTATTTTGGTTGTTAGCAACCCCTGAAAAATTACAAAAACCTTGCTGATAGACACAGTAAGTTATGTTATATTCAAGAGCTGTTACTCTAACAATTTAAGCATTATTGAAAAATACATGTTCTTAAAAAGTGCCACATATAAGATACACTTATATTTGGGCTCCTCCGTATATCTTTCCCGAATCATTATTATTAACAATGAACATTGTGAAATCTGAGTACAGGCCGCGCCTCACTGATGCTCATCTGTATGATTGTTTGCGCGTATGAACAGCATCATACACTCCTAACTATAAAAAGTTGGCCATTGACATGCAGTGCCAAAGATCACACTAATTATACATTTGACTCAAATGATTTGAAGATCAATGTTTTAAATCCTCTATATTTCTATTTCATTAAATGTGTTTACTCAGTCGTATATAAGTATGTTGTATATTCGGTTGTAAAAATGAACCATTTAAACAAACAAAAGTAAGTCGTGATGTTTGGTTGGTGCCCGCCACACCCTTTATAAGTCTGAAATGTGCCCGCGGTTCAAAAAAGGTTGAGGACCCCTGCTTTATACTGAAGCGTCTGAAAACTTACTCAAGGTACACGATAAGCGAAGAACAGGTTAATGCACTGTCGATGCTCTGTAGAACAAACTAATAAAAGCCACTGGGGACATCACTACTAAAGCCACTGAGCATTTTGCACGACTAAAGAACAGGCGGGGTGGATTTTTTTCTTCACAAGATGCTGTCAGACATTGGAAAGAAAAGAAAACTTTATAACGTGCAATTAAATCTGAGTAATAGTAAAATTCTTATACATAATAATTTTTTTTTTTTTACTGTTGGTCGTGTAATAATTAAAGTATGAGAAAACAATATATCGTAGTTTTCCTACTAATCACGGTATGTCAGGCAATCAGCGTGCAGCTTTATAGCCTTGACAAGGGACACAAGCAAATTTTTATGAATCAATCAAATTTACTTCGTTACTGGCCTTTTCAAGACTTTTTTAAAATTAAAATTTTACTTTGTTTTGGCGAGGCGCGTTCCGTTAAACCTAGACACAAGGTCGTCGGTTATATTAGGGCGCATGTCCAAATATAAAAGACCTTGTAGTCTGCATTATAGGAATATCAACAAATTTTCGAGAAATGTTTCTTTCTCCAATCACTTGTCAAGCAAATTGTTGTTTTTCTCAATTTTACTAAGTAAAAACAACTGCAGATGAAATGAGACCAAGAGATTGTTTAGTCTTTGAGTTATTAAAAAGTTCAAAGGGCGGTCCGGAAGGAGGGACACAAGCAAATTATACATGATTCCACATCTTGTAGGCATGTATCTCCCAGTGTAACCTGCTTTTCGTTTGTTGCTTTTGTTCTCATAATCCTTGTATTTTCTGTGCCGTTTCAACCCCAAATGTCGTGATAACTCATTTTGATTTGCAACTAGATAACTCATTTTGTCTTGCAACTAGTTAGTTATGGGACAACAACAAACTCTCAGTAGATACATTTAAAAGAATGTCAATAGTTATAGAGAGAGCAATATTGTATCATTGAAGAGGATACGTTACAAACACAATAGACATTAAATAAAGCCACAACAAACGGCAGATAAATTGCAGCCTGGAGAGCCAACACACATGAAAAACAACAAAGCAATATGCTACACAGAATGACTAACATAATATACCCTAATTATAACCCATATGGGGTTTAACCGGGTAACCCGTGCACACGACAAACACCGGTTTTCAAAAACCAAACCAAGATGAGCAGATTCTTTGCAAAATCTACATCAGTGCTCCACGAGTGTCTGCCTGTTGTGCGGTGAGTATCTGCCTGGTGTGCCGTGATGCAATGCAGAATACATCATATAATAGTTACTAAACTCTATGTTACGGTAAAATATTACGAAAGAATCCCACACATACAATTTTACAAGTAATAAGTTGAGTTAGCATCATTAGCCAATTCATCACAAACAGTTAGGGAACGGTGCCTTATGATTGCAGCAAATTTTTAAATACTCACCCTACTCAAAAATTATAGTGTGCCGTGGAATTTTGAAGGGCAGGTAAGTGTGCCGTGAAGTTTTGAAGGGCATTTAAGTGTGCAGTGAAGTTAAAAAGGTTGCGGAGCACTGATCTATATAGTCAAGCTGTTCTGTCCTAGGGAGATGACCCTAATGATGAAGAGGTAGATGTTGGTATGTCCACTTTGATCAGATTATCGTTTAGACTGGTGGTCAACTGTGCTGATACACTGATGTGTGTCCTATTATTTGCCAGCATCTTCTTCTCATCTCTAGTTCCATTGGTACTTGTCTGTTTCTTGTCATCTGTTCAATACTGGTGACCTTGTTGTACCATTTAGTTAGTTGGTGGCATTTCCTAAGCGGCAAATTATGCTGTGACATGCAAATATAGATCATCAAAACTAGGAGCAAGCATGGTTCAATCAAACAACGAACGAGCAGCTAAAATATTACTTTTAAACAACTTCAAACCACCAGGCAAAAGGGTCCACTGAACGTGCCATGTATAAACAAATGACAACCCCCTACAAGTGTGGCACAGCATGATTCTCTAACACACCCGACTCAACAAACACTTAAACAAATTAAACCCCTCACATAAACTTATAGCTGCAGCTATACCCACCTATATGAAACAATATCAACATGTGCTGCGCCCAGAACTCACCACATAAAGAACTTCACAACAAGAAGAAACACTCTATACCAGGGTTTCTCAACCGGGGTTCCCCCAGAACCCTAGGGTTCTGTGAGAGGTCACTAGGGGTTTCACGAGAGATCGTGATTAAACTTGGATTACAGTTGATACCACTTTTTGCGGAGGGGGGAACCACACAAAAAGAATAGGCTAATAAGTTGGCCAAAATAAACAGATTCACAGAATAAAATCACTCTGCACTCAAAAGAGCATTAACAATTATTATTAGTTATTATATTTACAACTTACTGATCACGCTGACGTATACTGAGCTGTAGATATAATAATTGTTATGCAAGGGTTCCATGAGACCTGAAAATAATTTAAAGGGTTGCTGCAGGATAAAAAGGTTGAGAAAGGCTGCTCTGTACTCTATACAGCACCTCCCAACAGCTACAGAACACATGCACATGCACAACAGTGATGAGCTCAGTAGTCCTAGTTAAACAGCAACAACAACAACAACATAAAAAGTGTAACTGTATAACTGAATGTTGTTTTCATAGCTTGGCAGCAAACCACTCTCAGTCTAAGTTAAAATAACCACCACAGAGAAATCTGTAACAACAGAATCCTTCATCTTATGTTTATTTGACAGTTTGAAATAGGTTCTTTGTTCTTTTGTAATCATTTCAAAATACCATTGCACCGGAAGTCAACAAGTTATACTTAAAAAATATGATTTAATATTGCACATTCATTCTTTCTCACGTGGACATTACTTCCTTACACATAAATGACACCACTTGGTGTAACAGGGTAAGTGAGGGAGTAAAAAAACACATGGAGAAGAGAATTAGAGACAGAAATGAACGGGATATGAAAAGATTTTGAATAGATAGCACAGTGCAGGAGAACTTGGCATGAGTTCATTGAAGGCCTTTGCTGCCTGAGAAACTGAATATTATGTCACCAGACCTAAAGGTCTTTTGTATTTGGACATGCGCCCTAATACACCGACTAGGTTGAACAGGACGTGCCTCACCAATACGAGGCAAAATTTTATTTTTTTTAAAAATGAAGGGTAGTGAATGAATGACTGTAACAGAGTATCTCATCATAATAGTAGTCCATTCAAGTTGCTAAACACTAACATTCCTCTCGTTCTCATGACTTTCTCTATCAAGATATCACTTACTATTTCAAAAAGAAACAAGTATTATTTATTGTTCATCATCACCCTTCAGCTCCCCACGAAGCATAAGCCTTCAACAAATTTAAGCCAAGTCTTCCTGTCCCCGTGCCATCAGCTGACAGTCTTTCAATGTCTTCTCCATGTTTTCTTTATGCCCTTCATTGTCTGTTGCCAGATCTCTCTTCTATGTGTCTGGCCTTGGTCTCCCTCCACCTCTCTTACCCTGGGGATTCCAGAACAAAGACTGCCTGGTAATACTGTCAACAGGTTTCCTCAATGTGTCTTATCCATCTCCAGCATCTTCTTCTCATCTCTTATTCTACTGGCACTTATCTGGTTCATATCATCAGTTCCATTTTAGTGATTATTCAGTGTTGCATATAGTTAACTGGCTCTTGAACATATTAAATGTACTCTTTTAATATATTATTCACTTAAATTTATTATTACAATCATTCTATGACAAATTTACTATAAAGATCACTATATCACACAAATTACAGTATCTCATTAGCCTAAACTGTAAAGAAATTCGACTTCTTTCTTAACTTTAAACTCTTATTCATGCAAACTCTTACCTAAAAAAGACATATTTTATACATACATATATTTTTTCTAGCTTGTGTAGAATAGAAGGACTTAAATGATACGATAAGGTCATCAATGTTGACCTGATGACAAGGACCAGACAAGTGCCACAGGAACTAGAGATGAGAAGAATACGCTGGCGATGAACAGGCCACGCATCAGTGTATCAGCACAGCTGACCACCAGCCTAAGCAATAATCTGATAAAAGTGCATATATCAACATCTACCTCTTCATCATTAGTATCATTTTGCTTTTTGCTGATGGAATATGAAGCCACCATCTCAGCTGGTCTCCTTGCAAGAAGCTTACACCAAAGCTTTCATGTGATCTAGCAGCAGTGGTTTTTGGTAAGAAGTAGTTTTTCATGATGAGGTAGCAAGCCCCCATGCACAGCCACATATTAAATTAATATTAGACAAACATAAAGGTATGTTTTCAGGCACTCGTAAGAAATAAAGAAGTAGAACACTTGGACAACAGAAAAACAACAGACGTGAGTGGCTTACCCAGGGTTCGAACCCCGTACCTTCCGTACGACAACTCCGCCTAGCTATCAAGCGAATCACACTGACCCCACGGCCAGCTAGGCATCCCCAAAAAAGGATGCTTTACTGACTATTTATCAGTAAGAAACACAAGATAACACCGGAAGTATACAGTGGCCCACTGTATACTTCCGGTGTTATCTTGTGTTTCTTACTGATAAATAGTCAGTAAAGCATCCTTTTTTGGGGATGCCTAGCTGGCCGTGGGGTCAGTGTGATTCGCTTGATAGCTAGGCGGAGTTGTCGTACGGAAGGTACGGGGTTCGAACCCTGGGTAAGCCACTCACGTCTGTTGTTTTTCTGTTGTCCAAGTGTTCTACTTCTTTATTTCTTACGAGTGCCTGAAAACATACCTTTATGTTTGTCTAATATTAATTTACTGTTTACAGGCCTCGGGTTTCCCTTCCTTATGTGTTATTTACAGCCACATATTACTTCCCTCTTACAACTTTCTTTATCTCATCAGAGACCCCCTGAAACTAGACAGGGCCTTCTCCCACTTACAACATATCTAATGAACATACAGCAATGCTAGACTTGGCAAGCTGATTGATAGATAATCACAAATGCTGATCACAGAGTATCTACTGAAAGAAATCTAGCGCAAAAACTACACTCCACTGACGTTTACCAACACAGTGACTGAAATCAAATGCTCGCATCCAAGGTTTGTTTGCTATAAATGCTACCTCTGATGTCCCCACTTAACAGCATTCATCACACTTCACTATTTATACTCCTTTTAAAAAACAACTCAGATGTAAACAAACAAACCAAAGTCCAGGTATAAAATGAGCGAAGTAAAAATGAATACACAACACTGCTGAAGTCTTAAACCAGCTGAGACAAAATGACCACTTCTAAACACTGTTTCAAGTTTAAAAATATCGCATGCAACTGTCACATAAGATAGTATACTATCTAAAAATTTTTAATGTTTGAACAAATATCTCATACAATATTGCAAAAACATAGTATAAGAGTTAAAACTGTTTGATAGTATATATCGTATATCATTACAAAAAAATTATATTGTGTTTGTCTCAAAAACAGAACTTATAACACCCAAGCAGGCCTAGACAACAAAGATACAGCCCATATTTTAATTCATTATGCCTCTATTTGTACAAAAGTATATTGTATTAACATAATTTAATATCGGGCACACAAAAAATTCCCCTGAAATTTCAACAAAGCTTTAATGAATCTTCTGATGATGAAGTGACTGGGCCACAAAACAAGTCCTTAAACAAACATAAGATACTATATGTTTGAAGAACACACTACTTTTAAAGCAAAAAAAAAAAACGAAAAAAAAAATAATTAGCATCACCATCAAAATACAATAACTAGTATATGAAACAGCACTGTAGCCATTCATCTTAAATCAGAATGTATGTTTTACCTTTTCAAAATGACCACACCCACACCGGTCACAGAAAATATCATAACAGGACTTACTGAATAGCTTATTTTCAGTAATAAATACGTACAAATGCCTCACCAGTAATGAAACTCTACATCTCTGCCACACTTTTCATTTTTAAATTTACGTGAAAACTCTTTGAAACTACCAGTGAAGAAAACTGACTCGACTTCCCTGCTTCTTGCATGACTTTCCAGATCAACCACTGACATTTACTCAAAATCACTGTCTGAGATTGTAAATTCCTACCCATCAGAATCAGTGTCTGCATAGACCATGACAGGAGCCGTACGACCAAGGAATGAGAGAATAAGATTAGCAAGAGCTTCATTCTTTCTGTGAAAATATTAAAAAATAAAATGAAATCAGTGATCTCTAGAATTGTCTTCAAGTCTAAAGTCTCTTTAACAAGCCTCAAGTCTCTTTATACAAGTCACTTAATACAAGTCTCAAGTCTCTTAATACAAGTCTCAAGTCTCTTAATACAAGTCTCAAGTCTCTTAATACAAGTCTCAAGTCAAGTCTCTAGTCCCTAACAGTGGCTTTCAAGTTGAGTCTCAAGTCGAGACCCATGTCGAGTCTCATTTTTTAATCTAAAACTGTTTATGTCACAATCAATTCAAAAAATTATATCAATCACTATAAATAATAATGTAAAATAATAATTTCTACGTGTACTATTTAATTTCTGATTGACAGAGTGGTTAGAGCGCTGGTCTCTCGCTGCAAAGGTGCCTAGTTTGAATCCCAGTACCGACATGCTTGTCTACCCAGCTGTATATGGGTACCCGAATTTGAGTTAGGGAAGGAAAAGGCAGTGATGAAGGGAACTGGTCACCCCCACCTCTCGATGCTGGACTTAGTATGGTGAAGTCTCTAACACGTCACTCCCCTACGGCAGTATCTGCTATGGGACTACCTTGACCTTTTTTACTATTTAATTTACTGACTGCTTTTATTTTATCGATTTAAACAAAACATTTTTCTTTTCTCCATTTGAGCGTCTTATGAATGAGGACGGCAAAATTGGTCTGCCAAAATCGGCAAGTCCCGAGTCAAGTTGCTAATAAAAAAACCAGTCGAGTCATTGTGATGACTTAAGCTCGACTAGAGTCCATTGCTCCAAGAACACTATGACAACTCCATCATGAAACAAGACAATAGCATGAGTGACTATTATCAAACTTTAAGTATCACAAATTAAATAGAAATGCACAAAGGAACAGACATGTCAAGAATATAAATGTCAAGATGTTCATGTTATTTATCAAGCACCTGTAGACATAACAAAAACGTTTATAGACATTAACACTTTATTTAGTATGACTGGAACTATCCATAAACACACGAAGAGAACAAATAGTCATAATATCCCCTTTAAGAGAACTGCCTAAGAGATGACAAGAAGATATAGGCAATGAATGCTTTAGTGTCGACTCCCTTATGACATGAACCAGTGAATCAAGAGATGACAAGAAGATATAGGCAATGAATGTTTTAGTGCCGACTCCCTTATGACATGAACCAGTGAATCAAGAGATGACAAGAAGATATAGGCAATGAATGCTTTAGTGCTGACTCCCTTATGACATGAACCAGTGAATCAAGAGATGACAAGAAGATATAGGCAATGAATGCTTTAGTGCTGACTCCCTTATGACATGAACCAGTGAATCAAGAGATGACAAGAAGATATAGGCAATGAATGCTTTAGTGCCGACTCCCTTATGACATGAACCAGTGAATCAAGAGATGACAAGAAGATATAGGCAATTGTCACAGTGTGAGTAACACAGCTGTGGACTGGCGGTGCTCTGCTGGGGGCGGGTACATAATGTCAGTTGGGTGTGAGAGGTGTTTTCATACACTTAACTTAACAACACGAGACTGCGAGGTCAGCAGGTCAGGGGTGAACGCAAGGGGCGTGCTGATTGGGCAGTGAAGAAGAGAGAGGAAAGCGAGCGAGGAGGTTTTGGGGTGATGATGGCCAACTCGTATTGTCGAATGCAAGAGGATACTTAGTTGTGAGAAGATAAGGCATACGGTTATCTGAGATTTTCATCAATGTGTTACACTTCGCTAACTACATATATTGTTGTGATTTTGTGGTGATAATTATTTGAATACATTAGACAGAGTTGGGAACATTGCTAGTGTTCATTATTATTTGAATGTGGTCCACTCCACCCCTCTCTCTCTCATGTGTAGTATTTCGAGGACTAAGGCATATGTGTATTTAATACAAAATACCCTGTGTCAGCAATGAATGCTTTAGTGCCGACTCCCTTATGACACGAACCAGTGAATCAAGAGATGACAAGAAGATATAGGCAATGAATGCTTTAGTGCTGACTCCGTTTTGAACCAGTGAATAAAGAGATGACAAGAAGATATAGGCAATGAATGCTTTAGTGCTGACTCCCTTATGACATGAACCAGTGAATCGAGAGATGACAAGAAGATATAGGCAATGAATGTTTTAGTGCTGACTCCCTTATGACATGAACCAGTGAATCAAGAGATGACAAGAAGATACAGGCAATGAATGCTTTAGTGTCGACTCCCTTATGACATGAACCAGTGAATCAAGAGATGACAAGAAGATATAGGCAATGAATGCTTTAATGCCGACTCCCTTATGACATGAACCAGTGAATCAAGAGATGACAAGAAGATATAGGCAATGAATGCTTTAGTGCTGACTCCCTTATGACATGAACCAGTGAATCAAGAGATGACAAGAAGATATAGGCAATGAATGCTTTAGTGCTGACTCCCTTATGACATGAACCAGTGAATCAAGAGATGATAAGAAGATATAGGCAATGAATGCTTTAGTGCTGACTCTGCAAAGGAACTAGATGCAGCTCCTTAGGAAGCGAAAAGCAAAAAGATGACAATTTTGACAAGCCCAGATAAATTCCTATTTTACTGCGTGTTAGAGGTGAAATCAAGACAATCAAACTAAAAGTAGGGAATATTCTACTTAAACAGGCTTCGCTCATTTTTGTTTCGTTGTTTGTTTTTTAGCTTTTTAGTTTTTATCTTCTTCTTACCAAGAAAGCTGGTTACATTTTTAATGACTTACTTAAAATCATCCGCAGGGAATTTTGAAGTTAACTCCAGTTCTGTATCATCAGTAAGGGACAAAACCACTTGATATGTCTTTGAAGTCTCACTTCCTATTTCATCTATATGCACATCTGATATATCTTCTAATGTAGTTTGGACTTTGTTAATAAAAGAAGAAAAAAAGAATAACAAACAATAACAATATTTCCAGAGTTTACAGAAATACTACATCATACATACATCACCCTGTAGCTCCCTCACCAGCCTTAACAAACTTAAGCAGTCTTCCAGACTCGTGCCTTTCAACTCAAGGTCTTTCTATGTCTTCTTCACCTCTTTCATGTCTGCCTCCAGTTTGCATCTCCACATATTTTGCATGGAGGCATATCTGGAGTCATCCTTATATGACCACCAGCTATGCCAATGCTGCAATATGCATACGTGGAAGGGAACCTCTGTCTGTGAGGCTAATTACATCCTAATTGACTCTTGAAATCAACCACACACTTCCAGGAAAGTGAAACTTTTTGAGAACCCAGCATTGCACACTTAGCTTGGAGAAGTCACTTGAGCCCCAGACATGATTCTTTAGCTTTGACCTGCTTGACTTCATGCAGGAGGATCTCACTGTGGACCCAGTGATAGACAGGGGTAGCTGAGAAGTGGCTATGTGCAGAACGTGACAATTCCTTGGGACAGCCCAGAACCAGAGCACAGTATTTTAGGTCTGCATAGTTGGAGAGCCCCCTTAGATGGTGGGGAATGCACAGTATGCCATGCGGTTCTTACTCCTAGCTTGGGACCAGATGTGGCAATCCTTTAAATGCAAGCCATGTTGGAGAAACTGCAGCTCATGACTTCAACTCAGCATGTTTCGGAATGGCAGAAAAGCCACAGGAAAATCCTAGATCTACAGTGTAGATAATACCAAGGAGTCTTCAACTTGGTATTGGCTGCAAAAGAGCGAGAAGGGATTCCACAACAAGGAAAGCCTTGTAATGCTATCAAAACGTTTCTTCAATGCCTGTTCTATCCATTGCCTGTATCTTCTCATCTCTTGTTCTACTGGCACTTGTCTGGTTCTTGTCATCAGTTCTACATGAATGATCTTGTCATACCATTTCAACTCTTCTGTTCTATGCAAGTCTGTAGTTTTTTGGTAATATAGACAAAGTTGGAGGGACAGACAATGATATCAAAATAAGAATACAAAAGCAAGAGGAGCTTTCATTGCATGGGGGAAACATATGGAGAACAAGAGAAATCAAGTCCAACACGAAAATAAGAATCTTCAACTCAAATGTTGTCAGTCTGGCTCTGAGACATGGAGAGCAACAAAAACAACAACCAAAAACTACAGACTTTTATAAACGGGTGCTTGCGTAGAATAGAAGGACTGAAATGGTATGACAAAGTCACAAATGTGGAATTGATGACAAGAACCAGACAAATGCCAGTGGAACAAGAGATGAGAAGAAGACGCTGGCGATGGATAGGACACATTGAGGAGACCCGGTGATAGCATTACAAGGCAGTCCTTGTTCTGGAATCCATAGGGAAAGAGAGGCAGAGGTAGACCAAAAAACACATGGAGAAGAGGACTTGATACAGAGGTGAAAATGATGAGGAAAACATGGAAAGAACTTGAGCGGATGGCATAGGACAGGAAGACTTGGCTTGTGTTTGTTGAAGGCCTATGCTCCTCGGGGAGCTAAAGGGTACTGATTGATTGATTTTGTTGTTCTCCATGTTTCAGAGCCAGTCAATAGAACTGACTTGACATTTGAGTCGAAGATTTCTTTTGATATCCATTTACTTCCTATTGCCATGAAAGCTACTCTAGCTTTTTGTATTCTTATTTTGTTATCACTGACTCCTCCATCAAGTAATATTACACCATTTTTGTTCTTGATACAGCTTCCTCCTTGTGCAAACCGCGACCGATTTGATAATTTCTTTATTTCTTCATGCATATCTCTTGTCATGTGCTTCGCTTCCAAGTCTTCTATTTCCTTACATTTTGTTTCTATCCACCGTTCTTTTGCTTCTCTACACATAGTACGTATGTCATTGTCTATTGTTTTATATTCTGGACAGAATACGTAAAAGAACTATTCGAGGACAACAGAGGCAAAAAACCATCACCAGATTCTAATGAAGGCCCACACATTCTCAGATCAGAAGTAGAGAATGCCATTCATATGATACAAAAAGGAAGATCAGCAGGCATGGATAACATAAACATTGAAATGATAGAAGCTCTGGAGAGCTTTGGTATAGATACAATCACAGAAATATGCAATGATATATACAATACAGGATATTTACCACACGACATGAAGACATCAGTTTTTATAACATTGCCCAAAAAACCAAATGCAACAGAATGTTCAGACTTCAGAACAATCAGCCTGATGAGTCATGCAATTAAGATACTGCTCAAAATCATACAGGAAAGAATAAAAAGTAAAGTAGACAGCGAAATCCAAGAAGAACAGTTTGGTTTTAGACGGAACAGTGAAACAAGAGAAGGCAATATTTTGCCTAAGAAGATTAGCAGAAAAATATACAGAGGTCCAAAAAAGTATGTATATGTGCTTCATTGACTATAAGAAGGCTTTTGACGGAATCCATCATGAGAAAATAATTGAATGCCTCAAAGACATAGGTATTGATGGAAAAGATATAAGAATACTCAGTAACCTTTATTGGGAGCAAACTGCCACAGTAAGATCGGGAAGGAATTATTCACCATACATAGACATAAAAAGAGGTGTCAGACAAGGTTGTGTGTTGTCCCCCTGCCTATTTAATTTATACACCGAAAAAATTTTCAAACAGATACAGGAAATACCAGGACTGAACATCAGTGGAAGATCAATAAACAACCTTAGATATGCAGATGATACCGTGTTGTTAGCTGAAAGCGAACAGGAGTTACAAGAACTAGTGAAGCAAGTGAACAGTATAAGTCATGAATATGGACTCGACATTAATATTGAGAAAACTAAAACTATGATAATTAGCAAAACAGACGATAAACCCACATTAAAGATAAGCGTAAATGGGAAAATCCTGGAACAAGTCAAGAGCTACGTATATCTTGGTCATATAATAACAGAAGATGGCAGATGTGAAACAGAAATCAAGAAGAGAATAGGAATGGCCAAAGCTACATTCAACAACATGAAACATATACTGACATCCAAACAGTTATCTCATAAATTAAAACTGAGAATCATAAAGTGTTATATATATTCTGCATTTCTGTATGGTGCAGAAACATGGACGATGAATAAGCATTTGGAAGAAAGAATTGAGGCTCTTGAAATGTGGATATATAGAAGAATGGGGCGTATCTCATGGAAAGAGATGAAAACAAATAAGGAGGTCCTAGAAAATCTAGGTATGAAAAGAGAACTAATGAGAGAGGTCAAAGTCGGCAGCTAAAATACTTTGGCCACATAAAAAGGCATAACACCTTGCAGAAGACCATAACAGAAGGGAGAGTTGAAGGTAAACGTGCAAGGGGAAGACAGCGCTAAACAGCCAACCTCCGTTGTGGAACACACAATGAAAAACAAATAAGGAGGTCCTTTGCAAGTCATAAAAAGGCACCTTGCAGAAGACCATAACAGAAGGGAGAGTAAATTTCAAAATACAGGGTGGTCATAAAGTCTTTCCGATTTCAAAATTTTTTTGCAAAAAAAGTATCATGCGAGGGTGGTCATAAAGTCTTCCCCTGATTTCAAATTTTTTTTGCAAAAAAAAGTTTCAAGCGCAGAAACATTGGGTTTTTTGGAAATTGCACCAAAGATCAATAATTTTTTTTGCTACCTTTGTAGGTTGCACACAAATCATCTTTTTCAACATGGCGTCAATGAAGGAGAAAGCACAGTGTGTTTTATGGTATCATGAAAGTAAATCGCCATTGACAGTGCAAAGAAAGTTTAGAAGGGAGTATGGACGAGATCCTCCAGATGTTAAAAGCATCAAAGCTTGGTATATAAAGTTTAAGGACACTGGCAGCGTCGG
Source organism: Oreohelix idahoensis (assembly GCA_024509875.1). NCBI lineage: Eukaryota > Metazoa > Mollusca > Gastropoda > Stylommatophora > Oreohelicidae > Oreohelix > Oreohelix idahoensis. The sequence continues at coordinate 268,189 of JAMPIV010004857.1, read as the reverse complement.
TGACATGCCCAGAGCAAGTAGGCCTTGTGTGAGTGAAGAAACTGTGGACGCAGTGCGCACAGCGTTTCAACGCAGTCCTCAGAAATCAACCTATCGTGCCTCAAGAGAACTTGCAATCCCTCAAAGCACAGTGTTGAAAATCCTATACAAACGGCTTCAACTCTATGCATACAAGCTACAAATCGTTTTTTTTCAACAAGACGGCGCACCACCGCACTGGTGCTTAGCTGTTCGCCAGTACTTGAATACCATGTTTCCAGAACGCTGGATTGGAAGGGATGGGCCCATACCATGGCCTCCACGTTCGCCGGATATTACACCTCTAGACTTTTTTCTGTGGGGTTACACTAAGGACAAAGTGTACAGTTCACCAATGTCAGATATTGACACTTTGAAGGCAAGGATAACACAAGTGCTTGCGACGGTGACTGAGGAGATGTTATCAAACACGTGGCAAGAAATTGAAAAGCGTTTAGACATTATCCGTGCAACAAACGGCGCAAATGTTGAAATATATAAATAGCATTAAAAAAACTGTTTTAGTTTTGGAATAATTTCCAAAAAAACCAAGTGTCTCTGCACAGAATACTTTTTTTTTTTTTTAATTTTTGAAATCAGGGAAAGACTTTATGACCATCCTGTGTATAATTTAATTCATAAATTTTGTAATAAGATTAGTTGTGGAAAATAATATCACGCAAATGGCATCCTTCTTTCCGGTGGTTCTGTAAAAAGAAAAAAGGATCCCATTACATGCCCATTGAGGCATATTGGGAATATGGTGTTAGGCCCATATTTTCTTGACCATCGGCACACTAGGGGTGATGTGGTTCTGTAGTAACATTAAAATGTCTTTGTTATGCTTGTTCAGTAAGAATAACACATCGTTTGTTTGAATAATAACATTCAATAATACTGACTCGTTGTTGTGTAGTGTACTTTTCCATAATGAACTCTTAAGGACTGCTTTATATCTGGAAAGAAATAAAAACCTGTCATGACTTTTGGCCACCCTGTATGATTCTATATCTTTTCTCTACAAATGCAATTTTGATATTGTTCCTTGCATTTATTCTCATTATCTTTGTCTTTTCCCTATGTATTTTAGATCCACTTGCTGTAACCTCTCATCAAGTATTTTTATTCTGTCATACACAGATGGGTCAGCTTTCAAGGCTACCAATAATGCAGGGTATGGCTCTCTCATATTATTCCCAGACAAGACAGCAGGCTTGTTGTCCTGTCTGGGAATATGCTACACAGCTGTCTGCACCTTGTGAATCATACTGCTTAAATTATGACGCTGAGATTCAGGCCATGTCGGAAGCCATCACTGCAAGATACAAAGACAAAACAGTACATCCAAAAAACATAGTCCTCTTCTCTGACTCACTATCTGCACTACAAGCCCTTGAAAACTGGATCACATGAGATGTCCGAAAGAAACCTGTGATAAATGAGATGTCTGAGAGAAATTTGAGATCTGATATGCATCACATTCAGTTCCAGGTGTAGTTAAGACACTGCTAAAAATAAACAAAACAACAATAACCATTCTTCTTCTTCTTCTTCCATCCTTAGCCATCAACCGGCAAAGCAGTATGTGGCCAGTATGCCTAGTGGCGTCTTAGGGCAACAACAAATTGATCAATCTATCGCTGTTTCCACCACGCCTAGTGGCGTCTTTGTGGAACAAAAACAGACCGAACAATCTATCCCATGCCTCAAAGAAAGACTAGCTGTGACCATAATGCTTGCACGTCATACAACATGTACAAAAACAATGGTAAAATACATTATTTCCACCTAAGACAATAAATCTTACCATGAGGAGATGGCTTCCAGTCCACCAAATACCTACACCAATGGAGGTTTGTCACTCTCAGCTCATTTGCCACACTGTTGAACTCGAAAACCTGAGGGAACAAATTTACAAAACTAAAGTAACGATAAACCAATACATGCATAAAATATGGAAAATTTGCTTGAAAAAAAAAAAACAGAAAACAATTATAAAAATTATATAGCTCTTTGCTCCATAGAGCTTCCGGTGGTCTGTGAGGAGATAAAAATTTACAAAACTAAAATAACGATAAAGCAATACATGCATAAAATATGGAAGATTTGCTAGCAAAAAAACAAACAGAAAACAATTGTAAAAATTATATAGCTCTTTGCTCCATAGAGCTTCTGGTGGTCTGTGAGGAGATAAAAATTTACAAAACTAAAATAACGATAAAGCAATACATGCATAAAATATGGAAGATTTGCTAGCAAAAAAACAAACAGAAAACAATTGTAAAAATTATATAGCTCTTTGCTCCATAGAGCTTCTGGTGGTCTGTGAGGAGATAAAAATTTACAAAACTAAAATAACGATAAAGCAATCTTCTTCTTCTCTTCTTCCGTCCTTAGCCACCGACCGTCAAAGCAGTCAGTGGCCATTACGCCTAGTGGTGTCTTAGGGCAACAGCAGATAGGTTTTCTTTGCCATTGTTTAGGGCAACGGCAAATCAATCCATTTGCTGTTGTTTCCGTAATCGAAGTGACTGGCAAACGGGTGATCAGCCCGTTGGTGATAAAGCAATACATGCATAAAATATGGAAGATTTGCTAGCAAAAAAAAACCCAGAAAACAATTATAAAAATTATATAGCTCTTTGCTTCATAGAGCTTCTGGTGGTCTGTGAGGAGATAAAAATTTACAAAACTAAAATAACGATAAAGCAATACATGCATAAAATATGGAAGATTTGCTAGCAAAAAAAAACCCAGAAAACAATTATAAAAATTATATAGCTCTTTGCTTCATAGAGCTTCTGGTGGTCTGTGAGGAGATAAAAATTTACAAAACTAAAATAACGATAAAGCAATACATGCATAAAATATGGAAGATTTGCTAGCAAAAAAAAAAAAAAAACAGAAAACAATTATAAAAATTATATAGCTCTTTGCTTCATAGAGCTTCCGGTGGTCTGTGAGGAGATAAAAATTTACAAAACTAAAATAACGATAAAGCAATACATGCATCCCAATGGGCTGATCACCCGTTGGCTTGTCACACCGATTACGGAAACAACGGCAGATGGATCTATTTGTTGTTGCCCTAAAGACGCCGCTAGGCGTGATGGGAAACTACAACAGAGAAAATCAATCTGCTGTTGCCCTTAAGACGCCACAAGGCGTGATGGCCTCTGACTGCTTGGTCGGTCTTTGGCTAAGGACGGAAGAAGAAGAAGAAGAATACATGCATAAAATATGGAAGATTTGCTAGCAAAAAAAAAAAAACAGAAAACAATTATAAAAATTATATAGCTCTTTGCTCCATAGAGCTTCCGGTGGTCTGTGAGGAGATAAAAATTTACAAAACTAAACTAACGATAAAGCAATACATGCATAAAATATGGAAGATTTGCTTGAGAAAAATAACCCAGAAAACAATTATAAAAATTATATAGCTCTTTGCTCCATAGAGCTTCTGGTGGTCTGTGAGGAGATAAAAATTTACAAAACTAAAATAACGATAAAGCAATACATGCATAAAATATGGAAGATTTGCTTGAAAAAAACCCCCAGAAAACAATTATAAAAATTATATAGCTCTTTGCTCCATAGAGCTTCCGGTGGTCTGTGAGGAGATAAAAATTTACAAAACTAAAATAACGATAAAGCAATACATGCATAAAATATGGAAGATTTGCTTGAAAAAAAACCCCAGAAAACAATTATAAAAATTATATAGCTCTTTGCTCCATAGAGCTTCTGGTGGTCTGTGAGGAGATAAAAATTTACAAAACTAAAATAACGATAAAGCAATACATGCATAAAATATGGAAGATTTGCTTGAAAAAAAAACCCAGAAAACAATTATAAAAATTATATAGCTCTTTGCTCCAAAGAGCTTCCGGTGGTCTGTGAGGAGATAAAAATTTACAAAACTAAAATAATGATAAAGCAATACATGCATAAAATATGGAAGATTTGCTTGAAAAAAAAAAAAACAATTATAAAAATTAGATAGCTCTTTGCTCCATAGAGCTTCCGGTGGTCTGTGAGGAGATAAAAATTTACAAAACTAAAATAACGATAAAGCAATACATGCATAAAATATGGAAGATTTGCTTGAAAAAAAAAAAACAATTATAAAAATTAGATAGCTCTTTGCTCCATTGAGCTTCCGGTGGTCTGTGAGGAGATAAAAATTTACAAAACTCAAATAACGATAAAGCAATAGATGCATAAAATATGGAAGATTTGCTAGCAAAAAAAAAAAAACAGAAAACAATTATAAAAATTAGATAGCTCTTTGCTCCATAGAGCTTCCGGTGGTCTGTGAGGAGATGTGCAGTCTTATAGAAGAATACTTCATATAAGCTCATTCTCTTTCTACTATCCTCTGCTATCTAAGTTCTTCTGCCTGCTACAATAAACATGATTAATTATGTACAAATGATTATGAAAAGAACTTATATGTAAAAATTAGTGCGAAAACTAACCAGCTAATTTTACTTACTTACTTAGTCGTTCCCCTTTCTACCGTGAGATGTAGAGGTTTGGAAGAGAGAGCGCCAGATTATCCTATCGGCTGTCTTCCTCCTGGCCTGGTTCCATTCTAGTCCTCGGTCCTTCAAAGATTGTCTAATGTTGTCCTCCCAGCGGACTCTGGGTTGTCCTGGGGGTCTGGATCCCTGGCTCTTTGTTTCCCATGCTTGTCATGGTAGCCGATCTTCTCCCATTCTGCAGACATGGCCAAACCATCTTAGTTGGGACTGTTCTACTTGGGTCTGCACAGGTTGGGATTTTAGGCCTTGACGTATCGTCTGGTTGCGGACCATGTCTCTTCTTGTTACTTCAACCACCTTCCTCAGATACCTCATTTCTGAAGTTTGGATCTGGCTTTTGTGCGTTGTAGTCATTGCCCATGACTCGCATCCATATGTCAAGACTGGGACATAGGTGGCGTGGTATACAGCCATCTTCGTTTTCTTACCAACCTCTCTCTTGCTGAGGAATCCTCGATTTATGGCCTGAAAAAGTCTCCCAGATGCTGCTTTTCGAGTGGCCAATTCTTCTTTGATGCCTCCCTTTTGGTCTATAATAGCTCTGAGGTATTCTTCTTTCTTCTTCTTCTTCTTTGATCCACTGTCACTGAGCGTCAGCTCTTGGTGACCTTGATGCCATTATATGGTACTGCGCAGTTAGTATAAGCTGTTCTGAGCTGCCATACAGTGTATTGTCTATGGATGGGTTGTGTGGTAGCAGTTATTGTCTCAGTCCCTGAAGTGCAGGGCACTGTAATAGGTGGTGTTCTACTGTCTCCAACGGGTTAGGGCAGTGTCTACGTTTTGCTATATTTTGTGAACTTAGTCTGTTTCTGTGGCCATTTAGTGTAGAGTGGCTCGTTCTCAATCTGAAGATTTTGGTTTGGTACCTTCGTTCGATATCGTTCATAGCATCTTTCTTATTTGGGGCTGTTCGGTGAATGAAGAGTCTTCTTCCTGTTTTAGCCTGTGCCCACGTATTCAGCCAACCTTCTTTACAGTTGTTTTTGACTATTTGTTTAACTGTTAACATACTCAGTGGATGATCAATCTGTGGCATTTTTGCTCCCTTCTTTGCCAGTCTATCAGCAACTTCATTTAATGTGATGTTTATGTGGCCAGGTATCAATTGCATGTATATTTCTGTTCCGTACAAGTTCATAGTTTTGTGGCATGTTTCTTGAACCTTCTGGATAGTACTGATCGAGTTGGTTTTCCAGTTTCCTATTGCCAAGAGGGCAGCCTGCGAGTCTGAGAATACTACAACATCATTTGGTTCTATTTCGTCTGATTCAAAAAGTTCAAAAATTCTAGTTAGGGTTTTCTGGATGGCAACTACTTCGGCTTCGTAGTTTGTGCACCAGATACCACAGGGACCTGCAATTTTGACGGGTTCTTCAGTACTGGGTGGGATGATTATGGCCCTGTATCCAGCATTTATGACTGCTTTGAAAGCTGACCCGTCTGTATAGGCATGGATAATGTCTTCATCGTACTGACAGATGGTTTCCATGGCAAGTGTTTTCAGCAGCGTAGGTATGAGGCTTTTATTTGCGGGTTGTAGAAGGTTTGTTCGTATTATTGGTCTTTTTAGTTCTACGTGAGGTGGTAGGTCAGGCACAGCTTGAGTAGGTAGTCTAGTCTCTGGTATGTAGTGCTTCCCTGAAAGCTCTTGGTACCTTCTAGTGAAAGATGTCTTTTTAATTCGGTACCTGGAGTTGAGGTCACCGATAACGTTTTAGCAGGGGTCATCTTTGTCAGCTTGCAAGAATCTTTCTGCCGTGATAATGAATGATTTCTCTCTCCTTAGTTCTAGGGGTTCCACATTGGCGGAAATCTCACATGCGCTGGTCGGAGTAGTTCGCAAGCCTCCACAGATGAATCAGAGTGCCTGGTTTTGTATGCGATCTAGTTTCAGTCTGAGTGTTGGGCTAGCAGTGGCTTGCAGGGGAAGAGAGTAATCCATAACTGAGCGCACGTATCCCAAGTACAGTTGTCGTAGGGTGCTCTGATTGGATCCCCAATCAGTGCTTGCCAAACGCTTTATGAGGTTTAGCCTTCTAGAGGCCTTAGCAGTTAGGGACTCAACATGTGTTTTGTATGTGAGTCTGGTATCTAGCTGTATCCCTAGATAAGTCGGATTGTTCTCTTTAGCTAGCTTTGCATCATCAAGTTTTAAAACCAGTTCTTTCTTTACTGTTTTGTTGCTGCTTTTTGAGTGGCCAATTCTTCTTTGATGCCTCCCTTTTGGTCTATAATAGCTCCGAGGTATTTAAAGTGGTCGACTTGCTCCAGGACCTGTTCTCCCAGCTTAATCTGATGTCTTCTTTCTTCTCGTGATATCACCATGGATTTTGTTTTAGAGTTGCTTATGACCATCCCTCTCTTCTCCAGCTCTTCCTTTCAGACTTGCAGGTTGGATTGGAGATGTGCCTCTGATTTAGCAATCAGGGCAACATCATCAGCAAATGCCAGCTCTGAAATACAGACCTGTTTCATCTTCCAGTACCCCACTGAATACTTTCTTGTTCTCTCCTTACATGCCTTGATGACATCGTCCATGAGAAGCATGAAAAGATAAGGTGACAGGATATCACCTTGTCTTACACCAGTGGTGGTCCTGAACTCTTCTGACTTATGGTTTGCTGTCCTCACATAATTTCTGCAAGACCTATAGAAACTCTGTATAGCATGAATCAGAGGTGCTGGAATGTTCTTCCTTGCCAAACAGTCCCAAAGTTTGCTCCAGGGGACCCTGTCAAACGCCTTTTCGAGATCTATGAAAGATGGATCTCACTCTTATACTCAAGGGCCTTTTCACTCAGCTGTCTGAGTGTGAAGATTAGGTCTTGAGTACTTCGGTTTGCTCGGAATCTGCACTGGACTTATCCAATTGTGGCTCAGCTAAACGTTGGAGTCTCTACTCTAGGATTCTAGAGTAGATTTTACCAGGGACACTGAGAAGGGATATGCCTCTATGGTTTCCACATTGTCGATTGTCACCCTTTTTGAAAATTGGTGTTTTGATGGCAATCTCCCAATCCTTTGGTATGGTCTTGTTGCAACACGCTGCCTGTAGGACCCTTAAGAGTAATAGGTCGCCTGATGCTCCCATGTACTTAACCATTTCTGGTGTTATACCATCATGCCCTGCTGCTTTGCCCATCTTGATTTTCTTGAGTGCTGCCTTCAGTTCTTCCATCTTTATGTCATCTTCACCATCATTGGTTTTCTCATCTGTGCTAGTGGTTATCATTTCTGATGCTTGACCTTGCTCACCATCCAGGAGTTCTGAGAAATATTCTTTCCATCTTTCCATTACTTCCTTCGGGGCAGTTAGCAATTTGCCTTGCTTGTCCTTTGTAAATTTGAGAGGGCATTGTTTTTCCTTCCTCATGTTCTTTAGGGTCTTATTGAACAATTTCTGGTTTTCTTGAGCATCTTTTTCTAGCTTTTCTCCAAATTCTTCCCAGGACTTCTGTTTTGCTGCTAGCACCTTGTTCTTTGCTTCTGTTCTGAGTGTCACATATTCTCTATATTTCTCCATTTGTCCTGTTGTGTTTTTAGCTCCTAAGTATTGTTTCCATGCCATTTTCTTCTCTCTTATTTTCTCTTTGACTTCCTCTGTCCACCACGGTGTCCTCTTTCTCTTGTTCCCAAGTCGGACTTCACCACATGCTTCTGCAGCAGCTGTCTTTATGATGTCCTTGAATTTAAGCCAGAGGGTTTCCAAGTCATCAGGTTGTTCTTCTGTGTTGCTCACCACTGCAGCAATAAGCCCCTGATATCTGGTCTTAATTTCTGGCTCTCTCAGCTTGTAGGTCTTAATGCTCATTTCTCCCGTTCGTTTACTTAGTTTCTTGCATGATGTTGGGCAGTTCCTAGGCTGAGCAACTCTTTCAGTTGTTCTTTTGATTGTAAGCAGGTAGTGATCACTTCCAATCTCTGGCCCCCTCCAGACTCTAGCATCCCGGACATATTTGAATGAGCTCCTCCTAACAATGGCATAGTCGATCACTGACTTCTCATTCTTTGTTGGTTCACATCTAGTGTATGCATGTATGCGCTTATGGGGGAACTTTGTGTTTGTAATGATCAGATTCTGCTCACTGCAGAATCTAAGGAGTCATTTTCCATTGTCATTGAGAGTATCTTCTCCATATCTTCCGATAACTCCACCCCATCTAGCATGGTCATTTCCAACTCTGGCATTGAAATCTCCGAGCATGATAATTTCATCTAGGCATTCATCCACTGTCCTTTGAAGCAGCTCGAAGAATTCCTTCTTGACCTCTGCTCTCTCATCCTTGTTTGGCCCGTACACTATGACAAGGTTGACCTTGGTTTCTCCTTCTTTTAGTTTTACAACCATAATGCGCTCTGAGACAAAATTCAATCCCTTGATATTATCTTTTTGGTTTTTCGCCACAATGCAACCCACACCCCCTTTAGCTCTTTCAGATGTGGGTACACCACTGTAGAGCAGCGTGTCGTCATCAAGATCCATGACTCCTTGACCCTTTTTCTTTGTTTCCATTATAGCAAGGATTTTTAGTTTTGCCTTTTTTATTTGGCTTGGGACCGGGCTTGGCGAAGTTCAGCTAATTATACACAGAGACAAATTATCGACTGTAATGATAGGAACGGTAAAATAGAGGACCCAAATGAAATGTTAGCATACAGTTTTGTTACTATTACATACCTCATATTCATTATCTAATGTTATGAAACCAATAACTCCAGCACAGCTGATGAGAACTAGCTTGCATAAAAATGTTTCTGTGGAAAGACATAAAAAAAATATCAACAGGTACACCTTGAAAGCAATCACAACATACAAGTCTTCCTTAAACATAATCATCCAATGTGGACTGCCAGTTAAGTCAGGTGCAATACCTTTAGGTGCTAGTGATAATGTCCCTCTGCAGGTCTCAATTTTTTTAATGCTCTTCATCAAATCTGTTGTTGCTCTTTTCCCATACAATACTGTCATGTTTTGAGACATAACTGTGTTTTAGGGTTACCAGTGGTTTTCCATTCCCTACTGGGGTTTGCTTATGGGGATCTCTGCTATCCTAGTGAGCAACACCTTCAAGCAAGGTATTGGAGGCTTGGAAAGATTTCCGGCATTTCCTGCTTGCCCGACAGTCGTTGCATTAAGATTTTAAGGCATTTGATAGAGACAGAGGTGCCACTCACTATCCCACTTTGCTTTGTGGACTGACCTAAGGTAAATGCAAAGATAATCCAATAGCGCACAGTGGCGTAGGGAAGTGATGTGTTAGAGACTTCACCATACTAGATCTCAGCTTTATAAGGTGGGGTGAAAGGTTGTATTCCTAGCTCCCTTTACCTTCCCTAACTAACTGGACCTTTCGGATTCCCGTCTAAAGACTGGTTTGTGTGAATCGGGTCATGGCCAGATACGTCAATACAATGCAAACATGCGTGCGGTGGTCTTGCAGCTCTCGAGTTGTAAAAATCGGCTGTGTCCGTCCAGTGTTTTTTGTGATTAATTTTTGTTAGTTGCCGGGAATTCAGATTATTACAGTGACAGTGAGTTTCAAGTTGTCTGCGTTCGGTTTGTAGTCATGCTAAATCTGCAGGCCTGTCGCCAGGACGAAGTCCACAGTCTTTTCCAGGTCGGCGCGGCAGCCCCATAGCTTCTGCTGGAGCTCATCACCTTTTGGCCAGGTCGCACGTCGCAATTTATCATGGGTTGGACAGTTCTGGAGAATGTGTTCTGGAGTCTGGATATCAGTTCCACATGGGCATTCATTCGTGTGGGATATCTTGAGGCGATAGAGATGTCCAAGTAATCTGCAGTGACCAGTTCTCAGGCGGAAAATTGTCGTCTGTTGGTGTCTGTTTAGGTGGTGGACTGGGTCATCTCTGCTGTATATATCCCCTTCCTCCTTCCACTGATTTTTGTACTTGTTGTGGATGATGGTTTTTGCTTCCCGATAGGGCAATGGGTGGCTGTATTGTTCCATTTTACTGCCGCTTCTTGATAGAGCATCTGCTTTCTCATTACCAGCGATTCCACAATGGGCAGGTAACCACTGAAGGGCAATGGTTGATGACCTTTGGATGATGTTAAGCTCAGATCTGATCTCATTCATCATGTTATCATTTCTGGTGTTTTGTATTGATTCAAGTAATGATCTGCAGTCAGTGAAGATTACTATCTTAGCTTGTGGCTGCTGTTCAGGTCTGGTGAGGATCTTCAGGGCTTGCAGTAGTGCCATAGCTTCTGCCCTAAAATTGGAGGAGATTTTTTCAGTTGGGAAGGCCTTTCGGATGATCTTTCCATTTAGGAATCTTATAAAAATGCCTCCTCCACCGTTCTTTACTGCCCCCTCAGCAGATCCATCTGTGTATGCATGTGTCCACTCCTTCGGGTTGTACTTTTCTTCAATCATTTCTTGAGCCAAAGTTTTTAGTTGTTGAGGGGTCAGGTGGCCTTTCTTTTTTATTTCAGGGACTTCTGTGATGATAGATATATTTCCATGGCAGTCGTCTGGCTCCTCGTAATCAATTAACATTTCAATCTCAGTAGATCGATTTGGGAGGAGGTCTTCATGGCATCGATGCAGATGTTTGGAGATGTTTAGGAAGCTGGTTCTTTTCAGCCTGTTCTTTGTCACACTATGGAGTTTGGCATGCATTGGATGACTTGGCATTCGTAGAAGCTTCTCACTGTGAGTGAATACCTTTTCCTCACGTCTGTCATCAAGAGAGCGGATGTTGGTGTATCGCTCCATTGCCTGGATTGGAGAAGTCTTCATCCCTCCAGTGATTAGTCTAAGGCCTGAATTTTGCACTTTCCCTAGACATTCTGTGTTTGTTTTAGATGCTGTGGCCCAGGCTGATGTTTCAAGTTGTAAGTTAATTAGTATTTCGGAGATAATTGACATATACCCATAATAACTATCATTGCATAATTGAATATAGTTGGTTTTTAAATTAAGAGGGGAAGAAGTTAAATAGTAGGCGTACATATTCATTTTAAGTAGCAGCACGCCTAGCTCGCATTACCAGGATACGCCACTGATTTATAGCTGGGTAGACTGAAGCATGCCCTGTATAGTTTCCAGGAATCTCAGAAAGTCAGAAAGAATAGCACTACTGTTATCTCAGGCATGTCATAAGAAGTGACTAAATATGAAATTGAGCATGGAACTGGCAACTTCTTCATTTAAGACAATGTGCTAAAGAAAACACCACTGCAAGAGAGCATGATGCAGGTTTCCTGCAAGGGAACCAGCTGCATAAGAAGCAAAGAAAGGAAAAGAAGTAGAAGAAGACTGGAGTATGATGCTATCTGGTTTTGAGCCCAGAACTTTGCCTCAAGAAACAAGTGTTCTAACCACCCTATCTACACACTTAAATATCATCGCATTAACACAACTGGTTTGATAATTAACACAGTTAACACCCTCAGTAATTCTGATAGTATGGCTACACTATAAGATGCTGGAACTGGGTTGGCCATGTACTCAGAAGATACCCCGACACCATCACAAGATCTGCTAAGCTATGGACCCCAGTAGGAAGGCAAAAGATAGGCAGATCAAAAACGACCTGGTGGAAAACTGTGGAGGCCGAGATGTAAAGGATGAACCAGAGTTGGGGCACTGCACAAATGGTGGCCACCAACTGAGCAAATGAAAGACAAAGTTTGTTGCTGCCCTACAAGACACCACTAGGCATAATGGACACAGACTGCTTTGTCTTACAGGGGCTAAGGATCCAAGAAGAAAGAAGATAAGGTGTCAGTATCTGTGTCTTCTCAAAGTTATACTTTTTTAAAACCATGCTTCTCCTGTAGCAAAACTTCTACAGACAGTTTTATTCTGAGCTATCTTTCATGAATCAAGCATCCTTTACTTCCTGTGTGAAATATAGGGCTGCAATAATATTAACATCTCATTTGGCACTACTTTGGTGTGGTGCTCTTGCAAAAAACCCAATTTTTACTTGAAATGAGTTAAAAGTGACACAACTCTACAAATCCAAATGCAAGTCACACTATTTAATACTTCTTGTGGCTAACACTCATTTAACAGATCAGAGTACTTCAGTTAGAATATTTTAAGTACAATATATTTATTAAATTCACTTTGTCAATGCTCTATTTTCTAAAGACACATTTGAGTACTGTGTTTATGATGACTGTGTCTATACCGCTCCACTTATGTCCCAGTCTTGATGTATGGATGTGAGTCATGGGCAATGACTACAACCCACAAAAGCCAGATCCAGACCTCAGAAATGAGGTATTTGAGGAAGGTGGTTGAAATAACAAGAAGAGACATGGTCCGCAACCTGACAATATGCCAAGGCCTAAAATCCCAACCCCTGCAGACCCAAGTAGAACAGTCCCAACTAAGATGGTTTGGCCATGTCTGCAGAATGGGAGAAGATCGGCTACCATGACAAGCATGGGAAACTAAGAGCCAGGGATCCAGACCTCCAGGACAACCCAGAGTCCGCTGGGAGGGCAACATAAGACAATCTTTGAAGGACCGAGGACTAGAGTGGAACCAGGCCAGGAGGAAGACAGCCGATAGGATAGTCTGGAGCTCTCTCTTCCAAACCTCTACACCTCACAGTAGAAGGGGAACGACCAAGTAAGTAAGTAAGTTTATGATGACTCACCTTCTAAAATACTGGGCACGCATCTCAATCACCACCCCCCCCCCCCCCCCCCCCCCCCCCCCCCCCAAGTTGGTTCGTGTACATACAGGGACTGCATGCACCCCTGGTTAAGAAGAATTGGTGTAGAAACATGGACAATGAACAAACAATTGGAAGAAAGAGTCAAGCCCTTGAGATGTGGATAAATAGAAGAATGGGCTGCATCTCATGGAAAGAGAAGATAACACACAAAAAAAGAGGTTCTAGAAAAACTTTAGGAATACAAATATATATATATAATGAAGGAGATCAAAGTTAAACAGCTAAAATATTTTCCTTACTTCCATTGACAAAGAACTGTTGCATAAGATACTCTTCATTTTATAGAATGCTGTTTTTACCCAAGCTATTCTGCTCTTCACTTCTGAGATACATCTTCTCTCAGTACTACACAATTAAAATTAAGAATATGTTTTATTCTAAATACTAGTTTTAATAAGTGAAACTGATATCCTTCAGTCCCACAAGAAGCATAGGCCTTTGACAAACTCATGTCAAGTATTCCTGTCCCATGCCATCAGCTTAAGTTCTTTCTATGTCTTCCTCATTCCTTTCATTTCTGTCTCCAGCTCTTTTCTCCATATTCTTTTTTGAGTCTCCCTCTACCTCTCTTACCCTGAGGATTTCAGAATAAGGACTTCCTTGTAATGCTATCAACAGCTTTCCTCAATGTGTCCTATCAATTGCCAGCATCTTCTTCCCAAACTGATGTAAAATATTAATACACTTTTAAAGGTTGTACACTTGTACTGATATGAAAGATAATAAATAAACAGGCAAAGAATTGCTTACCAGATGCAAAGAAAATTAAACCAGTAACGCAGCTGACAAGTGCTGAAAAAAAAAAATATATAACCCATACATTAGTTAACTTATAATTTGTATCTGCAAATCTTTTCTTAGAACTTTTCTAACTATGTCTTAGAATTATAAACTGAAGGCTAAACTTCAAGATGGTCTAATGCAAGCATATATTTATAAATTAGATATTTATATACAATGTAGATATTCATAAAATATATTACTGGACAAAAGTTAAGGGCCGCCATTCAGTTTAGACAAGGTTTATATAATTCTTCGTGAGCAGGGTCGATTTTTCAAATGTCCGGTAGCTTGAAATCTCTCAAGAAGTCTCTGAATGGTAGAGTGGGACACTGCTAAACGTCTTGCAACATGACGAACAGATTGACCATCCTGAATCCATGCCATGGCTCGACCACGGTCTACAGTGCTGAGACTTCTCCTTGGTGGCATGGCTAATGCAGTGATCATTTGGACCACTTGTCATACTGATTTATTGCATACCAACGGTGAACACTCTTTACCGATGATCATTTTCCACGTGAACACTCTTTACCGATGATCATTTTCCACGTGCATTCAAATTCAACTCACTTTTTCACCTTTTGAACTAGTGGGGCGTGTTGCAAAAATCACGAGTTTTTGCAGCAACAATGGAAATTTTCACGTGCGGGTTAAAGTGACCCAGTTTTTGGACATTTAAACACAATTAACCTAGTGCACACAGAAATGTATAAACATTTCTCTGAGCTCAGTTTTAATGACATTTTCACTTGTCTTTACAGTCTGCCAATCAATTATATAAACCTTGTCTAAACTGAATGGTGGCCCTTAACTTTTGTCCAGTAGTATATAGAATAACTTCCCTAATTCACATGAGTTAATGATACTGACATTTGCTTGGGTCTAATTTAAGTTAGATAATAAAGTTGCAATAGTTGCGTTTAATTTAAATTTGACAATAAAGTTTCAATCTTCTTCTTGGATCCTTAGCCCCTGACTGACAAAGCAGTCAGTAGCCATCACACCCAGTGGTGTCTTGTAGGGCAGCAACAAACTGTCTCCAATTTTTTTGGGTCAAAGGCCACCCTTCATGCAATGCACCACTCTGGTTCATGCTTAAAGTTGCAATAACCAGCTTTAATTCAAATCATAAAATAAAGCTGTGATAACCACATTGAATTTAAATTTGACAATAACGTTTCAATAATTGGGTTTAATTTAGATCAGACAATAAAGTTGTGATAACTGATTTTTATTTGAGTTAGACAATAAAGTTACAATAACAGGGTTTAATTTAAGTTAGACAATAAAGTTGCTATAAAAAGTTGAACATTTTATGGCATTGTATTAATATTCCTCCTCTTCTTTTCTTCTTAAAGTGCCATGCTTACAGGCATAGGTGATCACAGCTCTGCATATATTCAAGACCCTGGTGTTGTTTTCTGATGGTGACTTCATTCCTTGCCATAATATTAAGCCATTTAATTCATTCATTTCTCTATTTGCTCCTTATACAGCAATGAGCCACCACTGTAGCTGGTCCTCTAGCACTATGACTGCACTTAAGCTTTAACGTCCTCTTGCAGTGGTGCTTTTGGTACCAATTTGTTTTACATGATGAGGTTACCAGCCCCATACACATATTAGTTGCTGCATATGGCATACCTATGTTAGTAATGGTCCTGTTCTTTCTTTCTCCTCATAGACCCCTGGAAACTTTCAAACGAGGTCCCCCCTACATTGCAGCAGTTTTACATGGAGGTTTACCAGCCCCATACACATATTAGTTGCTGCATATGGCATACCTATGTTAGTAATGGTCCTGTTCTTTCTTTCTCCTCATAGACCCCTGGAAACTACAAAGGTCATCAAGCCTTGAGGTATTTTTTATATTATGCTGCCCCCTATGCAGGGCCGGATTAAGCTAGTGCGGGGCCTGTAGCACTTGTTAAGAAAGGGGCCCTATATTTTAAAAAAATACAATAAAACAACACAAACATATTTGAACACATACATTTTTAATTTGCATAGTAATTATCATTATCAATTAATTCGTGCTTGTAATCCTATAAACTTGCCACTCATGTTGCTGGCGTTGTCATAACTTTGACCACGGCAGTCTTTAATATCAATGTCATTTGCCTTTAAAAAATTAAGTAGACTTTTAGTAAGCTGTTCAGCACTATGACCTTCCATATCCAAAAATGTCACAAATCTTTCAACTGGTCCAGATGGCAAAACATAGCGCAGAGTCAAAGTCAGCTGGTCCATATTATATATATCTGGAGTAGAATCCAATGAAACGGAATAATACTTGTATTTCTTCACTTCACAGAGAATGTGATCCAGTATGCTGGATCCAATCAGATTGATGAATTCCTCACACAAGATGCAGCAATAGTGAATGCAGTCAGCGACCCATAGCTTGACTGCTTGCATCAGGATCAGCGAACCAGAGCTGATCAAGACCGTACTCCACCTCCACGTGGTGGTCCTGGAAACAGTCTGCAGCAGTGCAGTCTGGCTGAGCGAGTACGGATCGAAATGGGAAGGCAAACCCGGTCCCTAAAAAATGCCGTGCAGAAGTCGGATGTGTCGACCGAAAGGTGCAGATATCACAGCTTAGGCGCAAACAGACACAACGCAACCACCGTCCTTTTCAGGGCGAACGAGGAAGAAGAAGAAGTTTTAGATAGATATGATGTATGTCCAAATCCTTTGTTTGCATGAGTACTTATATGCACTGCCAGAAAAGGGTCAAACGTGGCAAGTAATTCTAACAACCCTAAGTAATTCCCGTTATAAGGGTACCCAACAATTTCATCACTGCCACGAAATGAAAGGCCTCGTTCTGCTAAAAACTTCACAACTTCAATTATTCGCTCTAGAAGTTTGTGCCAATACTTTTCTTGAATGTCCATTTGTTTCACAAGATGGGAATCGACACGTTCACCTTTGTTTTTACGCATCAACAGTGAAATTAAAGCTTGTCTATGTGAGGAGCTTTCTTCATGTCGACGCAATAGATTGCTTGCATTTTTCCAGTCATTAAACCCTTCCACAGTAAACTTTGATGAACATTCTGAACTCATAAGCTTGCGTGGGAAACAGAATAGGCGCCCTTTACTTTCTGAATAGCATAACCATTTTCTTGCATGTTGCTTGTTTGTAAGTTTATGAATATGTGTAAAATAAGACTTCTGACAGTATAGAGTCTTCTTTTCAGTGTCATACAATCGCACGGATGAAGAGAAGGCACTATCAACATGTTGACATTTTTCACATCCCTTGGATGTGCAATATTCACGCTCACAGTCATCTATATTGTTCGGCCAGTCACCAATATCATTAGAGTACTTCTTCGTTTCACTTATTCTTTCACATTCAGAATCAGTGTATACTGGGTTTTGCTGTATGTTTTCTGCTGCACAGCCTGCACTAGTACTAGTTGTTCCTGTACTTCCAGCTTCAGCGGTAAGAGTACCACCACCATGAACATCAAAATATTCTGTCAGCTTACGTGTTTTTTATATCATAAGTTGATCTCTTCTTTCTTTTTCTTCCTTTGCTTTACGTTTTTCACTTCCAGAAGCATAATTACGTCCAATATCTCTGTGTCTACTGCTCATTTTTTGAGTTTTCTAACCTTACAAATCAAGAAATTTTAATCAAGATCGAAAGAGAGTACGAACGCCATATACCTCAATTAAAACAGGAAGTTTCCGTTTCCTAAATTCTAGTTTTTATTGTTAATGCAAATTCATTTCACAAAGAACGAAACAAAATTAGAGGGGCAGTCGCCCAGAGCCAAAAAAGTGGCTTCCGTCCAAACGAGACCAAATTTTCAACGCCACTTAAATGGCTTCCGTCCGCAAACAGTTAAGATTAAAATAATGAAGAGTCACACTAAGTCACCCTCTTATGCTCTTTCTCTCACAATTTCGTGACACCAAATGAAAAGGCGCTAAAGATGGCATAAATCACAAGATCATTGGTTTAACGCTCGTATTTTTTTTTTCTTTCTCTCTAACCAGCGGCACTCGAGCTTTCCAGCTCTTTTGGCCCAATGATATGTCATTGCGAGGCTGGAGGGTCAGTGGACTTTCCTTCCAACCCGGTCAGGAGCTTCGCTCCTTCCCATCAACGCTCGTATTAGAAGATGACCAAAAAATTATGTACATATTTATTGGCGCGGGGCCCCTAAAAGCGCGGGGCCCGTAGCATATGCTACTTGTGCTACTACGTTAATCCGGCTCTGTCCCTATGTCTTTATCCATCAGTTCTGCCCACTACCAAATGTGTATTTCAAATTTTGTTTTCTCAAAACAATAAACAAACCATCCCCTCGAGATCCTTCCATATCCCCTTCAGGTCTGCCCTCAACAACTTTCTGGTCGTGTCTCTAGGTCTCCGTATATTTCTCCTGCCCTGGGGATTCCAGAACTTTCCATCAGGTCCACATATGATATCTTGCTAAAACATTTCAGTCCTTCTACTCTGTGCAAGCACCCGTTTATGAAAGTCTAGATTTCTGGTTGTGGTATTAGTTGTTCACCATGTTTCACAACCATACAAAAGGACTGCCCTGACATTTTAGTTTCTTATATTTGTGTTGAACTTGAATTATTTTATTTTCCATGTGCAATGAAAGCTCTTCTTGCATTTAGTATTCTTATTTTGTTATCACTGTCTGTTCCTCCAACTGTGTCAATATTGCAGTAAGAGTCCACATATTGGAGGGATGCACCTCCAAGTTCAATATGGCTACCATTTGTGGCTTTATTGTCATAATCCTCGTCTTTTTTCAGAGTATTTTCAGACTTCTTTTTCAAAGTCTATTTTTCTTAGGTTACCTTCTTCTTTGTTTGCTCTCAAATAACCACATCTAACTCTCTTATAAAGTTGGCAGTACATTTCAGGCCTTTCTCATTTCTATGCAGTTTCTCACTCTACTGGGTTGGAGAAGGCAATGCTGCCACTCTGCTCCTCCCAGGACATGTTCTATTGTTTGTTTGTCCTCCCCACATGGGCCCATATCTGTCTGTCCAATTTTCAATTTGTTGAACACATGGTATTTGAGTCTGCATTAGGCGGTTCTCAGTCTGAAACTCCTCTTCATCACTTCTTGGTAATGTGTAGTATAGTTCTGCTGTATCAGTCAGTCTCTGGTGTACCTTAGGCCATATTTTTCTTCAAAAGTTATTTTTGATTATTAATTTGATCTCTTATTATGTTTGCCCTGTATTTAGTTTGGATTTTTCTTCCTCCTTCTTTGGCATGTCAAATTTCCTTATTTTTTCCATATATCTTGCAGTGGGTAAGGATCCACTGTACTTTTACGGTTATGTTATGAAGTTATGGTTTATTTTACCAAACTCTAAACTTTCATATTCTTATAGCTCACCTACGAAAGCAGCCTTGGTTGAAAAATCTGACTTTCTGACTAGGACGAGATGGGAGGCAGAGACTTTCTGTACGCTTGTAACACCCATGTCTTCTGCACAAAATGAATCAATTTCAGTTAAAATCTAAATTATATGGTTGAATGAAGAACAGTGGGACGTGTGTTGACATGGCCGTAAAAAAGAAATTTATAGATGCAGTAATAAAGGGTAAGAGTTAAGTTCAGGAATCCTAATCCTAATACTAACCCCAACAACATGGTCAATTTAATCAGGTGTCAGAGTTAGGTTCAGGAATCCTAAACCTAATCCTAACCCGAACAACATGGGCAACTTAAAATCAGGTGTCATTAAACACATGTACCAGTGCTCTTCATTTCAATCAAATCTTACTTAAGAATGAAACATAGCCTACTTAAAAGTGTAATAAACAGAAAAGAGATGAAGTATGAAAGTGTCACATAAAACAGTTTAAAAAGATGACAAGTCTGCTATAAAAATTATATTATGGCTACTCTCATAGCAGATGCAGAAGTTGCCAGAAGACATAATGTTTTTGTAAGGTACAACAAGAACTTGCAGTGCCTAAGTCACCAACAAAAGATACCCATTCATACCGTTCTTCCAGCATTTTAGCGATCATTTTTAAAAGCATTACTTCATCCTTCAGTTCTTCTATAATGTTGCTTCTCTGAGTTCTTCTCGGTCTTTCCATATAGGATCCATGAAATATGTTTGATGAGTTACACATGAAACAGACATCCGTGGTTTGTGTCCAGTCAACCTTGACTTCAGTTTTCATACCTGTATCTCGTTTACCAATTCCGTTCGGTCTATGATGTTTTGCCAGTGGAAACAAATCTATGTTCTACAGTTATGGGTGAACTGGATGCCTATAAATTAGGGTGGCCAGACGTCCGGATTTGGCCGGATTTGCCCGGCTTTTTGCGACAAAACTGAGCGTCCGGCCGGATTTTTTTTTAATGCTGAAATATCCGGCTTTTATGTGACTGGCTAAATTACTAACGTGAAAGAGATCATTTTGAAAAATTTTTCCTGTAATCCGATTTCTGAGTACAGAAATTCTGTCAGAATTAAGAATTTTTATTCCGCAAAATCGACGGATCGCACAAATTGCCAACAACACTAAGTTGTCATGTTGTTTGATAGTTTATAATAGATTACTATCATATTTTAACCCAGGTTAAACATTGTTTAGGTTTATTAGCATTTGTTAAGGGAAAATTTAACAGACAAAACGGCATGAACAAGAACTTGGGGCTGAATTTAGTCACTTATAACTTCGTTGTCTATTGCAAATTACAAATAATATTAACCTTAGTTTGCACTGCTTTTATATTTATTGCAATTTGTTTATTATAAAAAAATACATGAGTAGTTACTAGTATAGTAATGAGTTTGTTAAAATTAAAACCTCGTCTGTTGCATGTTACAAATAATTTTAACTTTAACATCGAATATACCATTGATTAATGGCATTATATTATATTCATGTTACAGATACCCGCTCAAAATGCCAAAATGGAAGTGTGTGTTCACGGATGAATTGAAACAAAAATTTCAGTGCTTTTCCAGTGGTCGACAAGAGTATGAAGCAGAATGTCTTCTATGCAGAGGCGGCACATTTGTATCAGTAGCAAATAAAGGTGCAGCTGATTTAAAAAAAAACAAAACATATAGAAACAGAAAAGCACAAGAAAGCACTTGCGTCTGAATGTTTGCAATTAAAACTGACATTTTTAACTACAGAAATAAGCGAGGAAAGGTTAGAGGTTGCCGCGGCCGAGGATGCTTTTACTTGTCATACTGTAAAACATCACAACTCTTTCAGATCAATGGATTTCAGTGTTACTCAATAATGTTTTCCACGATTCAGAAATTGCCAGCAAATTCTCATGTGCCAAAACCAAAACAGCTGCTATGATCATTTTTGTGATTGCACAGCATTCTACTGAAGCAGCTTTGGGAGTACTGAATGAAAGATTCCATTAAAGGCAATCTACTGGTGCTGTACAATTTCAAGGAGCTTTCATGCTCTGATTTCTATGCATATTTAAAACGTAGCCCAACTTTGTTGAAGATTTTATCATCAGAAAAATATATGTAGGCACAAAATCAATGTGATTTTATTAGTTATTGTTTGAATGTAAAAAAAAAAAAAATTTTCAGCGTCTTGTATTTATTGAATAAAGATGCCCTACTTTTCGTCCTACTTTTAAAAAATATTGTCCGGTCTGGTCCTACTTTTTGACCAAAAAATGGCATTTGTCCTCCTTTTTTGTGTTGAACAATATGGCCACCCTACTATAAATAATCTAACATTGGTAATACCTGTTGTTCATACTTCTTACATTTTAGTAGGTAATGCTCTATGTTATTTTCTTGAAGACATTCTGCACAGTAAGGTTCTTCTATTCTAAAATAGTAAATAAATATCAGACAAACACAAAGGTATGTTTTCAGGCACTCCTAAGAAATAAAGAAGTAGAACACTAGCCAACAGAAAAACAACAGACATGAGTAGCTTACCCAGGACCTTCCGTGTGACAACCCCGCCTAGCTATGCAAGCGAATCACACTATCCTCCCTGTCATCTAGGCATCACCTTTTTAATATTATGCGTCGATGAAGGGTCATTAGTGCGACCCGCAAGACAAAACACCAGACATTTACTATGGGCAGTCCAGCCTATTAATGACGCAATCACTTCTGTTGTTCCCCTATTTTACAGTATAGGTCAGACTACACAAGACAAAGACCTTAATACTGTGTCTAGTAAATGATAGAAGACTAAGAACAGCAAGCACAGGACAGAGGGAAGGTTTTTGGTATTGTATAAACAGTTATCTGCCATCAATGGTACCTATACCTTGTAGCGGTATGGCAGCTTGCGTACCCTGACAATCCCCAGAGCTATGCCAGTGGGAGTTTTACTCCTGGTAGGTTCAACCAAGCTGGACTGGTCTGTGTGGGTAGGGGTCAGACAAAAGCTGGTACCCTGGTCCTCCAGGTTGGGGGTTTTAGCATAGGGCTGACACCCCTGTCTATGTAAAAAAAAACAATGAAGTTACGGAAACAACATCAAATGAACAAACTTTGCTGCGGGATGGACATTCGGAGTCTGTGGCTCGTATGACTGTCAGTGGTGAAAGCCGAAAGGAAGCCACTGACATAAAAATGGATGTCCTGACCGCAAAACAGGATACAAGAATAGGATTTTGGAATGTCAGGACAATGTACGAGACAGGTAAACTAAGACAGGTCACGGCAGAAATGAGAAACTATAGGTTACACATCCTGGGGATAAGCGAGAGCAGATGGACAGGGGCAGGAAAAGTTAAAACAGCAACAGGAGAAACAGTACTTTACTCTGGAAGAGAGGATGGACAGCACAGTGAAGGCGTAGCCATTATTCTACAGAAAGGGATAGAAAGGACATTACTGGAATGGAAACCCATCAACAACAGACTGATACGATTGAGATTGAGAGGGAGATTCACCAACACTACAATAATACAATGCTACGCACCAACAAATGATAACGATGAGGAGGTCAAGGATGAATTCTATCAACAACTGCAGAAAGAAATGGAGGACACACCTAGATATGATCTTGTTATAGTAATGGGAGACCTCAATGCGAAAGTTGGTACACACAATACATATAATGAAAGAACAATGGGGAAATGCGGCAGCGGAATAGCAAACGAAAATGGGGATATGCTAATAAGTTTCTGTAGCATTAACAACCTGGTCATTGGAGGAACACTTTTCCCACATAAGGAAATTCACAAGTTAACATGGGAATCCCCAAATGGTCGGGACAGAAACCAGATAGACCACATCATGGTTAACGGTAGATGGAGACATGCATTACAAGATGTGAAGGTAAGAAGAGGTGCAGATGTGGGAAGCGATCACCATTTAGTAGTTGCAAAACTGAAAGTGAAACTAAGAAGGGCTGGACCAACTGTAACTACACAGAAAAGGTTTGACATCAGCAAATTGAAGGACCCCCTTACCAGAAAAGCTTTTGCGGCCGACATTAAGAAACGATATCAATTTGCCAAAAGCCAGGAAAAGACATTGACTGATGATATAGACCAGAATTTTAACACCATTTCAACAATATATAAGGAAAGTAGCAAATCATGCTTAGGATTCCAGGAAAGGAAGAAGCAAGACTGGATAACACCAGAAACACTAAACACCATAAAGATGAGAAAGGAAATGAAAAGAAAGAAAACAGAAGCGAAGTCCCCCAGGTTAAAGCAACTATATAGCGAACAGTACAGTCAACTGGACAGGGAAGTTAAACGCCAAACCCGAGCCAACAAAAGGAATTTCCTAGACGATCTTGCAAAACAGGCAGAAGAGGCAGCACTGAGAAATGAACAAAGCACAGTATACAAAATAACTAAATTCATCAGCGGAAAACAAGGTGCAAACAATATTACATTAGTAAGAGATAAGCAAGGAAATCTCATCAAGACAGCAGAGGGACAGGAAACAAGATGGGCAGAGCACTTCAGAGAAACTCTGAACAAGGAAATACCAGAGACACAATTGAATGTTCCTGAGGCTGAAAACGATCTAGATGTAAATACAGACATTCCACGAAAAGAAGAAATCATCACAGCAATCAAAGGGTTAAAGAACGGTAAAGCTCCGGGCCATGATAACTTAAATGCAGAGCTATTTAAGACAGACCCTGAGCTAGCAGCAGAACTATTAGAACCACTATTTGCACAAGTGTGGAAAACGGGGACAACACCATCAGAGTGGAACAAAGGAATAATTGTCAAATTGCCCAAGAAGGGAGATCTTTCAGACTGCAATAATTGGAGAGGAATCACTCTTCTCTCAGTTCCCAGCAAAATACTAGGCAGGATAATTATACAGAGAATTTCAAAGGCAGTAGACTACAAACTGAGGAAAGAACAAGCAGGATTTAGAAAGAACAGAAGATGTGTAGACCATATATTCACTCTCAGGAACATTATAGAGCAGTGCTCAGAATGGCAAAGACAGCTTTACATAAATTTTGTTGATTTTGAAAAGGCTTTTGACAGCATACATAGGGACAGTTTATGGAAAATACTGAGGGCTTATGGAATTCCAAGCTGCATAGTGTCAATCATAAAAAGCCTCTATGCCAACTTTACGTGTAGTGTTGGGCAGAGCAACCTAACCTTCGAGGTGAAGACAGGAGTACGACAGGGATGCCCCTTATCAACCACTCTATTTTTAACAGTCATAGACTGGGTGATGCGCCAGACAACAGGGGGCAGTCCAAGAGGAATAAGATGGACTACATTTTCAACATTGGAAGATCTGGAATATGCAGATGACATTGCACTGCTGGCACATTCACATCAACACATCCAGGAAAAAACGGATAGACTTAATAAATTTAGCCAGCAGGTGGGCTTGAACATCAATTTAAAGAAGTCTGAGGTCATGACGCTCAATGTGAGCAACCCTGAGCCCATATCAGTAAGGAATCAGCAACTGGTACAGACAGATACCTTCACATACCTAGGAAGCATAGTAACACCAGACGGTGGGGCAGGCAAAGACATCAACATCAGAATGAATAAGGCAAGAACAGCCTTCTTTAGCCTAAATAACATCTGGAAGTCCTCCCAATACAGCACAAGCACAAAATTAAGATTATACCAGAGTTGCGTGCTTTCTGTGCTTCTCTATGGTGCGGAATGCTGGAGAGTCACAGAGAAGGAAATGTCGAAACTGTCCTCTTTTCACACAACATGCCTAAGAAAAATTCACCGAATCTTTTGGCCGAATACCATCACCAACCAAGATCTGCTTACTCGCAGCAAGCAAGAGGACATGCATACCATCATAGCTGGCAGACGCTGGAGCTGGGTTGGTCATGTCCTCAGAAGAGACCCCGATGCCATCACAAGAACAGCTATGCTTTGGACCCCTGAAGGAAAGCGAAAGAGAGGCCGACCAAAAACAACCTGGCGGAGGACTGTGGAGGCTGAGATGCAAAGAATGAACCAGAGTTGGGGCACTGTACGAAGGATGGCCACCGACCGTGCAAAGTGGAATCAATTTGTTGTTGCCCTACAAGACGCCACTAGGCGTGATGGCCACTGACTGCTTTGACGGTAGGTGGTTAAGGATCGAAGAAGAAGAAGAATAAACAGTTATAGGCTAACACATAAGGAAGGGAAACCCGAGGCCTAGGCGGGGTTGTCGCACGGTAGGTCCTGGGTTCTAGTCCTGGGTAAGCCACTCACGTCTGTTGTCTAGTGTTCTACTTCTTTATTTCTTACGAGTGCCTGAAAACATTCCTTTGTGTTTGTCTGATATTTATTTAGCCTACTGTTTACAGGCCTCGGGTTTCCATTCCTTATGTATTCTAAAATAGTACATTCCCTATTGTAGTCTAAGTAGTTTCTTATTCTTGAAAATATTCAAGAGCGCATTATCAAATCAGCTAGTGAATTTAAGATAGATGTACGATTCCTGTTAGCTTTGTTATTTTGTAGCATTACCTGTTATACGTGTAAAACATGAAGTTTACCAGCACAGAGGAGAAACTCTTCCTTATCGTCTGGAACAGTTTTCACGCAGAAATCGCTGACGTCAGAAGAGTTTGTGAACACACATGTAATCAAATAGTGCGCTGTGGTGCGTACGTTTATGCACGACATTTGGATCCCGAGTGTTTCAAAAGTTTTATCGTTATCTCCTTTTTCAATGTATCTGTGGTAACTTGTTTTACCAATGGAGGTTGCCGGACTTACAGAACCTCAAATTAGTGGCTTCTTACGGCACGTTTGTAAGAGCAGAAACCTGTCTTTCTTTGACACGTTTCTATACGGCAGCAAGACATGGACAACCTATGCTAAGCAAGAAAGAAGGTCCAATACTTTCCATCTATGGTGTCTACGCCACATCCTTGGTATTTCGTGGAAGGACAAAATAACAAATGTCTAGGTGCTGACATTCAAAGCATGTATACGCAGCGTATACAGCACAAACTATGAAGGCTTGAACATGTCCGCCCCATGGAAGATGGTCGCATCCCTAAAGATATCTTCTACGGACAACTGGTAGACGGCAAAAGAACAGGTGGGCGACCGCAGCTGAGGTTCAAAGATGTGTGCAAGAGAGATATGAAAGCACTGGACATAAATTCAGCAGCCTGGGAGAAGCTGCCTATCGCACCAAGTGGCGATGCTCCCTACGACGCCACCTCAGATTGGACGAACAGAAGCTTTCACAACAAGCAGAAGATAAGATAGGAAACTCTTTACAGAGCGATACAACAGATGGCAATCTGATCATCAGAAGAGTTCCCCCGTCGAACAAGTGTTTCGGCCCTGTATACTCCTTTACACTCTAAGGGGGGCGGGCCCACTTGGGTCATGACTCCCAAGTGTCTCAGCCTCCTGTTGTCTTGAATCGAAAATGAACCCATTTCACTTTGGTCTTCTTCTTTTGATCCTTAGCCGCCGACCGTCAAAGCAGTCAGTGGCCATCACGCCTAGTGGCGTCTTGTAGGGCAACAACAAATTGATTCCACTTTGCTCGGTCGGTGGCCATCCTTCGTACAGTGCCCCAAGGGACAGACACTGACACACCTGCGTGAAGCTGACGAGGCTAGCCATTGCGCGCTAGCAACTGTAATTCTGTGCCCAACACCTCTTATAATATACGCTGCGTGTTGCCCGTCAGTCACAGCTCTTTCACCAGTACACCGAAAAACTCAACGTATTGTGGACTTAGAAAAATTCCTGATGTTTTCTGTACCGCAGAGTTTACTGTCCCGAGTTCCATAGCCCATTGCGGTTGTTCCACAGCCAGCATGATGCCTTTTCCACAGTTTCACTAAGCCTCTTCAGTGCCCTTGTTCTCGACTGTCCCCTCAGCCCCAACAGTTTCAATAAATCATACACTGATGCAGCCACGAGCCCTCTTGCACTCACCTCAACAGCCATGACCTTTGCAGTGAACCCATCGTGTCTCAGATCTGCGGCCAGATCACTATACTTGGCCACTTTGAACAAATGTTGCTCTTCAAATCTGGATTCAAATGGCACGGTCAGTTCAATCAATATAACCTGGTGCGATGATGAAGAATGCAGCACTATATCCGGCCGTCTTCGAGATTTCCTGATACTCTCTGGATATGCCCCTCGTCCAGGTAGGTCTACCGCCATCTCCCAGTCATTTGCACAGTCAAGGAGAGATGGTACACTGCTACCTGATTTACTCAGTTTTGGGTGTGCTGACTTTCCTGCTCTCAGAAAGTATGTATTTGCGGTGTTTGGCCTGACATTGCTATTCGCCTTCATCCTTGCCAGATCTATTGTCGCAGCCAGCTCATTTAGCACTTTGTTGTGGCGCCATGTGTATCGCCCTTGCCCTAATGATACCTTGCAAGCTGAGAGCACGTGTTCAAGTGTCTGCCTCCCATGGCACAGGGGGCACTGCTCATCATCCGACTTTCCCCATCTCACAAGGTTTGTGGCCGATGGCAGGAGGTCATACATTGATCTAACAACGAAGCTGAGCCTAAGAGGTGCCATATGCCATATATCATTCCATGTCAAGGACCTTTGCAGGGCTCCTTCCCATGTAGTCCATTGGCCTTGTTTGGTTTGCTGCACTGCTTTTTGCAACCGTTTATCATTCTCAGCTCCTCGTATCTCCTGAACTACCATTTTTCTACGCTCCCTGCTTGATGCCTTGGACCACCAGCGGATGTCTCCATGACCAAATCCCCGTCCATTCGTTTGTGAGTATTAGATTACCTTTCTCAGTTTGAGCGACTCTTGGGCAGCATCAACAGCTTCTTCCACTCTCCACTTCCTTCCCGTTTTCAGTGTGGGCTGAATGGACTTAACCACATCATCTGCTGACTCGCGTAGCATCATTGCAAGCCTTGCCTTTCCAACTTTGTACTCTTCAACAACTGACTTGAAAGGAAGCAGAAGTTTTGACTTTTTGCAGTACAGTGCTACATCTGACAGACCTGGTGGTACCCCTAGCCATTTCCTCATGAACTTGTTGACCTTCTGCTCTATAGCTTCCACTGTACTTGTGCTTATTTCATATATAAGCAGTGGCCACAGCAACTTAGGTATCAACATGAACTGGAGGCACCACAGTTTGAATTTTCCTAGGAGTCTGCTTTGGTCTATGATCTGTAGCCCTCTGCCTGCCATTTCTATTGTCTGTTGCACTGCCTTCGAGTCTTTTAATGAGGCATCGTACACCCTGCCAAGACTTTTAACAGGTTCCTCAATGACAGTAGGGATTCTTTGGTTAGAAACCATGAATATGACCTCTGCTATCTTCCCTTTCCTGACTGATAGGCTTCTCGACTTCTTGGGTTTGAAGCTCATTCTGCACCAGCTGACTAGTTCATCCAGGCGTGCTAACATCCTCCGGGCCTGATGTTCATCTGATGTCAGAATTGTTGTGTCATCCATGAATGCTTTGAGCGGTGGCATGTGACACATTCCACCGAGCTTTGGACCTATAGCCATTCCTTCAGCCGCATTGAGGATTACCTGCATAGCCATCACGAATAGTATCGGAGAGATGGTACATCCCATCGCAATTCCAACTTCAAGGCCAATCCACTTCGTTGTGTACTCTCTGGTTGAAAATCTGACAGAGAACCCTGCGAAATACAGCTTCAGCATTGCTGCAATCTCTTGTGGAACATGATACATTTCTAGGGCCTGCCACAACATCTGGTGTGGAACGGATCCATAAGCATTTGCTAGATCCAACCAGATTACATGGAGGTTTGTTCTGTCAGACTTTGCCTTTTGAATTGCTTCCCAGATCATTGTGGCATGCTCTAGACATCCTGGTGTACCTGGGATACCTCCTTTCTGAATGGTAGTGTCAATGTACCCATTTGCCAGGAGGTATGTAGTGAGCCTTTTCGCCATCACTGAGAAGAATATCTTCCCTTCCACATTAAGTAGTGAGATTGGCCTGAACTGACTGATGTCTGTGGAATTTTGTTCCTTCGGGATGTAGACTCCGTTCGCCTTTCTCCATTCCTTGCTTACAAGTTGGGTTTTCCACGCATTCTTCAGTAAACGGAGCAGTCGTTTGAGCACCTCAGGGCATCTCTTATACACAACATATGGAACACCATTAGGACCTGGAGCTGACTTGCACCGAGCTTTCTGGACAATGCTTTCTACCTCTTGCATCGTTGGGGGCTTGGTGTTAAATTCAGCTCCTGGCTTACTCGGCCATTTAAGGCCTGCCATGCTGCTGAGCGGCTCATCTTTGCGACCATCTGAATATGTCATTCTAAGGTGTTCTTCCAGGTCTTCTTTCCTGATGTTTAGCGTACCCGACCGTGGCAGCCCAAACAGTTCTTTGGCAAACTTGAAAAGCTCCCTGAAGAATCTTTCCCTATCCCTTCAAGTCTTCCTTCTCTTCCTGCACAACCTTTCTGCTCTACAAATGGCATTATGTTGGCCTTTCAGGTGCTCCCAAACCTGTCGTAACCCTTCCTTCTCTGTGGCAACTGCATTCTTGAACAGTTTTCAGGCATGCTTCTTCTGTTTCCTGATTTTTTCTATTTTAATTTGTCTTCTACTTTTTCGTGGTGGGTTTCTTTCCCTTGCCTCCCTGACTCCAAACACTTTGCGACAGTGAAGATATATTATGTCGCCGAAGATTTCCAGCTTCTTCTCCAAAGTTATCTGCTTCAGGTTGTTATCCAACTCTTTTGCCAAGGCTTCGTCCAGCTGTTCCCAAAGCCCTTTTGCACTGACATGTGGAAACTTGATTGCATCTCTCTTCCCGTCCAAGAAGTGTGTGAGATCATCAGGCAGATCAACTTGAATGTACTCAGCACCGTGGATTGACTCCTGGCTGCGTTCTTCTAACGTCTTACCCGTCGAGACAGAGCGTTGTTGATCTCCCCATGATGAGCTCCCACACCCTTTTTTCGTTCTGTGGATTTTCATTCCTCTCTGAGTAGAGAATTTCCTACCACAGGCACATGGAAATTCCAGAAGAGAAAATAATACGCCGAAAGGAACACCAGGCAGGCCAAAAACAAAAACCCCCCAGCTGAGGCCTATCACCCCACGGGCACATTCCCATAGTCAGTCATGACTGAAGGGTGCTACTACTACTACTTTGTCACCTTTAAGATCCACAGGAATTAGACGGGACTTTCAAAAGTTTATGCCAAGGGTCGGCATAAAGGTCGACCCCAATCTACCGGTACATCTCTATGTGACAGAGGGAGGGGGAAAAAATTTTAAAGCTAGAGAACTTTTGGACTAGCCGTCTTTTAAAGGCGCGGTATCCCCAGAATTAAAGGTAGGCCTACTCTTTCATTCCCCGTGAAAGCTCACGCACTACAGTACGCTACAGGTTGCTGGATTTATGTACAATGCCGTAGTCTCTCTCTTGCATACATCTTTGAATCTCAGCTGCGGTCGCCCAACTGTTCTTTTGCTATCTGCCAGTTGTTCGTAAAGATATCGTTAGTGATGCGACCATCTTCCATGCGGCGGACATGGCCAAGCCAGCATAGTCTGAGCTGTCTAAGCAGTGTATAGATGCTTTAAAGGCCAACACGTGACAGAATCTCGACATTTGTCATTTTGTCCTGTCACGAAATACCAAAGAGCTCTCGAGTTAGTTTATAAAGATTCATATTAATTGTGCAATGCATGAGATAGGAACACGATCAAGTAAAACATCAATTCATTGGAATTTTCCACCTCTCTGTTGATGGAACTACAAGCAGCAGAAAGCCCGGCAGAGATTAAAGTTACATATAGGCTGTGTGTATTCCGAAAAGTGACGTACTAACGGGGGGGGGGGGGGGGGGGGGGGGGGGGGGGGGGGGGGGGGGGGGGGGGGGGGGGGGGGGGGGGGGGGGGGGGGGGGGGGTGGTGCGAGAGGGACAGCACGTCCCGGAACAGCCAGAAAAAAAATGGGGATGGGTGCTATCAGACACTATTATGGTAGTTTTGTACTGTTTACAAATCTACTTGTAAATATACTAGGATGGATGGTAAAAGGTAAACCCATAGCAGATACAGCCGTAGGGGAATGAAGTGTTAGAGACTTCACTATACTAGGTCCAGCATCGAGAGGTGAGGTGACCAGTTCCCTTCCTCGCTGCCTTTTCCTTCCCTAACTCAAGAGCTACGCCACGCACTCATTTACAGCTGGGTAGACTGGAGCGTGATGATACAGTGAATCGAACCCGGTACCTTTGCCACAAGAGACCTGCGCTCTAACCACTCTTGTCAGTCGGACGCTCAGGATGGATGTGTATGAAAAAAAAAGGTGATTCGTTTTACGAGGACAAAAGAAAATAGCCAACGTTGAGGCCACAAAACCTTCGTCAGGGAAAGGAAAGAAAGTGAGGGCTAAATAGGACACATACAAAAATGAATATAAAAACTGGGTACTTCCCTAAAGGCAGCTAAAACCTAGCACACCTGCCGAAGGGAGGGTACGCCACAAGCAAATCATTGTAAATATATTTTTTTGGGTCTATTTTATTAGGAAAAAAAAAAGGGGGTGTGTACCAAATATAAGCCCCTGAATTTGAATACTTTGAAACATGAATACAGACAAAGATTTGATCAAGGTCATGAATACAGACATAGATTTGATCAAGGTCATGAATACAGACATAGATTTGATCAAGGTCATGAATACAGACAGATTTGATCAAGGTAGATCTTTAGAGAGCTCAGTATTTATAAAGTAGATGCCCGCGGCTTCTGCCTTTCCTGCCGCTGGTTTCTTCTTTGTCCTTAAGTGCCATGCCTGGTGGCGTAGGCGATCATGCCTTTCCACAACTTCCCGTCTCCAGTGCTGTTTATCAGTTCTGTTAACATTATTCTATGCCATATCATTCTGTCCAGCATCTTCTCTCTCGGGCTGAAGTAGGCGACAGTAGACTGGAGTTGACTGGGTACGCGGCTTTTCGCTTCAAGTTGGAATTATATTTGTTTGTTTTTTTTTTAAGTTGGTTTTTATTTTTTTTAAATATCTGTTGGACGGTTAAAGTGCAAAACAGAGTTAGAGTTAAGTTAAGGCTAGCTGTAGCGAACATATGGATAGCCACTCGGGCAACATGGCGGAAGCAGTCTACTGTGGTCTTCATCTACCATCGTGGATATCATGTTCCTTACACCACATTGTATTTTAATTGCTAATGTGAAAGTTTGCTTGTCTGTGTTTTTCTTTGTTTAGTCTCTGCATCTGGCAGACGGAATTTACCAGGAGATCATTTGGAGATCTTGTCATGTCATCATCATCATCATTCCATAGCTTCAACAAATTTGTGCCAGGTCTTGTCCTGTGAGGCATGCTCAATGCAACTCCAGATGTTCATAAATGGGTGCTTGTGTAGAACAGAAGGACTGAAATGGTAAGACAAGATCACCAATGTGAAACTGATGACAAGAACAAGTGGAACAAGAGATGGAAACACTGGCGATGAATATGACCCAGCTTAAGAGAGGTAAAGGGAGATCGTAAAACACTTGGAGATGAGAACTGGAGACAACAATGAACAGGATGAGGATGGCAAGGGACAGGAGGACTTGGCATGAGTTTATTGAAGGCCTATGCTCCTTGGGGAGCTCAAGGTAATGATGATACATTCTAAAGAACTAAACTTGAGCTTCAGAGAAATCGACAGAAACGATTGACAAACTGTATGAGCTGTCATAGATAGGCACATGTCTAACCAATGAAAACACTTGCAAGATATTTTGTCCCAAAAAAAAAAAAAATGTTTATTATTTAAAATCAAATCTTTTTGAATTACAATGTAATAAATCTTACTGATGACTGTTTTACTTTTAACACACACACACATGTACCATGCCTATGGCATAGGTGATCATGTCTCCCCACAACTACTACATCCCAGTACCTACACTACTTTTGGCAAATGCTTTATATGTATGAAGGAACACAAGTTGGGAACAAATAATTCTACATATGAACCACTGGGTGAATAATAAATAAACAACTGTTGTGAATACTGCTTTCATTGTCATGACTGCCATTAATGAACTACTAGTTTCTCTTTTTAATACTATATAAGATAATGCACAAATTACAACCCTACTGAAACAGTTCAATTTTATATTTATCAATTTTAACAGATTGGGCATACATTGAGGAAACCTGTTAATAGCATTACCAGGCAGTCCTTGTTCTGAAATCCCTGGGGTAAAATAAGTGGGGGGGGGGGGGGGGGGGGGGGGGGAGAGAATTGAGGGGGTGTGTGTGACTGAAGAACACATGGAGATGAGAACTGGAGACAGAAATGAAAATGATGAGGAAGAACTAATGGCAAGGTATGGGAGGACTTGACTTCTGTTTGTTGAAGGTCATTGCTACTTGAAGAGCTAAAGCAATCAGAATGACTGATTTAATTTTAATTATTTTGTCCGTTTACTGTGGATATAAAGTTAAACCCCTTAGAATAGGGTTTCTTAACCTGTAGTCTACAGACCCTTTGGGGTTCCATGAATGGATACAGTGGGTCTGTGTCCATAACCTAAACATTTGAATGTTATTATTAAAAAAAAAAATTACTCGGAAAATGATCATAGATTTTTGCATTTAAAGAAATACGAGGGGCGTTCAGAAAGTAATGCACCACATCGTTTTTCTCAGGAGCTGTTTATTCAAAAAGCATGAAATATATACACAATATACATGGATATGTCGTGTAAACATCGGTATTATTCAACATAATCCCCATCAACTTGTACGGCTTTATGCCAGTGCGAAACAAGTGCATGTATTCCTAGCCCGTACCAGATTTTGTCTTGATCATGTAGCCATTTCTTCGCTGCATGAATCACTCCTTCATCATCTTCAAACCTTGTCCCACGGAGTGCATCTTTAAGTGGACCAAATAGATGAAAATCAGAGGGTGCCAAATCGGGACTATAGGGTGGATGGGGTAGTACAGTCCAACCAATTTGGTGATTGCTTCCCGTGTTGCCAGACTTGTGCGAGGTCGCGCATTGTCGTGAAGGAGAAGCAGGTCTGCTGGATTCTTGTGCGGCTGAACTCTGCGAAAACGTTGTTTTTTCAATGTCTTAATGTAAGCTTGCGAATTGATTGTCTCTCCTCTTGGCATAACGTCCACAAGAATCACACCTTCAATGTCCCAAAAGACAGTGATCATGACCTTTCCAGCTGAAGGAATTGTCTTGAATTTCTTTCAAGATTGTGGAGATTGCGGATGATGCCACTCCATTGACTGTCTTTTTGTCTCAGGTTCAAAATGATGTGCCCAGGTTTCGTCATCTGTAACGATCTTAGCCAAAAAGTTCTCTCCATCAGCATTGAAACGCTCCAACAATTCAGAAGAAACTGCTTTCCTTTGCAATCGGTGGTCATTTGTGAGACTTCCAGGAACCCATCTTGCGCAAACCATAGAAAATCCGAGAGTTTTTATAACTGCATTTGCACTACCAATGCTGACTGACAGCTGTAAGGCCAATTGTTGAGTAGTGATTCGCCTATCAGTAAGAATGATGCCCTCAGCGCATTTCAACATTTCTGCGTTGGTGGCTGTGGCAGGACGTCCACAGCGCGGCCGATCAAGCAGCTCCGTATCTCCACTTCCTGATTCTTTGAACCCAGCGACTGACTGTACTCCTGTTGACTGCAAAACTTCTATACACATCACATAGACGCTTGTGAATGTTCACAACAGTTTCCTTCTCTGCAACGAGAAATTCTATCACAATTCGCTGCTTATAACGCAAGTTGCTAACACGCTCCATTTCAACGGTTTAGGGCAGCCGTATTATTTGGCCGGTTGCGGTGCAATTTGGGGCACACAATTGGCATATGCCATATTTGAAGTGTGCAAAATTTCATGCTTCTATCTTCATTATTAGCTGAGAAAAACGATGTGGTACATTACTTTCTGAACGCCCCTCGTATATTCTTTTTACGGATTATTTTTATATTTCAGTATGACTATTTGTAAGGATCTCCTGAAGGAAAGCAAAAGAGAGGCTGACCAACAACAACTTTGCGGAGAACTGTTGTGGCAGAGATGCAAAGAATGAACCAGAGCTGGGGCACTGTACGAAGGATGGCCGCCAATGGAACAAAGTGGAACCAGCGTGCTGCTGCACTACAAGAGGCCACCAGGCATGATGGCCACTAACTGCTTTGACAGTCAGCGGCTAAGGATAAAAGAAGAAGATATATAGGCATAACGATTATTCTATATAATAAAATATATATTTTTTTATACACAACAATATTATGCGTCTATGTAGATTTTTTCTAAGAAAGGAACACAGCCTTCACCGGACAATCAAAGGTGTACGTAGTCTTCACCAGACAATCAAAGGGGTCCATGACACAAGAAAGGTTAAGAACCGCCTGCCTTAGAGTTAATAATATACTTGTATACAGCTCAACAACATACAGCAACAATAAATATTATTTAACATAACCCTCTGCCTACACTCAGTAACACACAAGGGATACAAGACTCACTGGTTTGATGATCAAAGGGACGCAAACATCTAATAATTACACAAACCACATGTGACTCACTACAAATCAGGTAAACTACTTGTAAAATATTTTATAAATTGACCAAGTGTTTAACTATCTCACAAAACCAAGTGTTCAACTATCTCACAAAACCAAGTGTTTCATCTATCTCACAAAACCAAGTGTTTCATCTATCTCACAAAACCAAGTGTTCAACTATCTCACAAAACCAAGTGTTCAACTATCTCACAAAACCAAGTGTTCAACTATCTCACAAAACCATGTGTTCATCAATCTCACCTATCTCACAAAACCAAGTGTTCATCTATCTCACTTAACCACATGTTCATCTATCTCACAAAACCAAGTGTTCATCTACCTCACAAAAGCACATGTTCACATATCTCACAAAACCATGTGTTTCACCTATCTCACAAAACCAAGTGTTTCACCTATCTCACAAAACCAAGTGTTTCACCTATCTCACAAAACCAAGTGTTCATCTATCTCACAAAACCAAGTGTTTCACCTATCTCACAAAACCATGTGTTTCACCTATCTCACAAAACCAAGTGTTTCATCTATCTCACAAAACCAAGTGTTTCACCTATCTCACAAAACCAAGTGTTTCACCTATCTCACAAAACCAAGTGTTTCACCTATCTCACAAACAGTTAACACAACATAGCTCCCTTTGGAACACGGGTTTTCAACACCCGTGCTGTTTATCATTCCATATCTAAAACACCACTTGACATTAATGAATGAAAGAGCTCTTGACCATTTTTATGTTGTGGTTTTGTTTCATTTATCAAAAGTTCATCATCATTTTCCTATTTGCTCCTCAGGGAGCATGCAACCAGGACTGCAGCTGATCCCCAGGCAGGGAGCCTACACCAAGAAGTCACATGATCTTGCAGTGAAGGTTTCTGTAGCTAATTGTTTTATGTGATGACGCTGCCAGCCTCGTGCACAAAGTCATAGTAGTCACCTTGTAAAATATGCCTGAAGATGCAATAGAACTATTCTTTCTTTGTCTCATCAGAATCCACTGAGAGAAGTTACCAAAAGTTACTAGCTTACAAACCAGGTAGTCATGTGCATTCACTGTCTACTGTTACAAGTAACACCTGGTTTCCTATTTAAATTGTTAATGAACTGGTAGTCACTTGATAGTAAATATACGAGTAATTACATCTCTTCTTTTATGCTCCTTCACCAGCATCTGACCATCACTGCAGTCATGAAACTTGTGACAGTGCAGTGGTTTTATTATTTGCTTTCTAAAATAACTGATCACATCAATACAACACCATCTACATAGATCACAAGGTACTCTAACAAAGTTCTTAAAACCAATATCAAAATTCATACATTTGTCATCTCTGTATTTCTGAATGTAGTTAAAACTTGGACATAAAATGCTACAGTGACCAATAGAAGAAGTGCTAACAAGACTGTTCCAGAAGATCCCCTGGAAAATCACTCTTGGATCATACCACAAATGACAGTGCTTCAGAAAGATTCCTGGAATTTAATTCTTGGATCCTGTCACAAATGAGCTCCAGCAAGATTCCTGGAATTTAATTCCTGGATCATGGCACAAATGAGCTCCAGCAAGATTCCTAGAATTTAATTCCTGGATCATGTCACAAATGAGCTCCAGCAAGATTCCTGGAATTTAATTCCTGGATCATGGCACAAATGAGCTCCAGCAAGATTCCTGGAATTTAATTCTTGGATCATGGCACAAATGACAGCTCTTTTGGATGATCCCTAGACAATCAATCTTGGAAAATGTCACAAATAATGTTTCAGAAAGATCCCTCAAATATCACTCTTCGATAACATTACAAATGACAGCTCTATTGAAAGATCCATGGAAAATCATTCTTGGATTATGAGATAAATAATAATATTCCAGAAAGATCCTTGGAAAATTACTCTTGGATCATGTAAAAAATAACAGATCTTCAGAAAGATCCTTGGTAATCACTCTTGGATAATGGCACAAATGATATTTTCATGGAAATCATAAAACAGGGTATAGGACAATGTAAACATTTGTAAAAACACAAAAAGGTAAATAGTATGGCCATGCGCCAAGATCAAATGGTCATCAAACACCATAATATGTTAGTACAGTCCCAGGAACAAGAAAAAGGGGCAGACCAACACTATACTGGGCAGGCAATATTCAGAAATAGACAGGGAAGACCTCTGCAGAGATACAAATGCTGGCACAATACACATACATAAAGCTTAAAAAAAAAAAAAAAAAAGCTTTCAACACAAAACGGTGTCCCAATGACCAGCTAGGTTATGGGGCAAAGTAAGGAAGAAATTTCTGTCAGCTGCGCCACCATGAAACTAATGTTAGCTGACAAAATTGATCACATGTCTGTGTTATAACTTAGTGGCTTTTAATACAACTTAAGATAATTTTGTATCATCACAATTGTTATATAAATTACTCATGAAACCATTCCATAATCACTTTTAAATGGGGGAAATAAAAATAAAATATCTTCACACACACAGATAAACACACCCACCCACCAACATACACACACAGTGAAGTGCACTTAATTCATCTTCTGAAAAGAGAACCGGAGACACGACATGAAGAGATGGAAACTTACAGCACAAGACAGGAAGACTTGGCATTAGTGTGTTGAAGGTCTGTGCTCCTTTGAGAGTTGAAAGAAGGCCCCCCCCCCCCCCCCTCAGGCATGTCATACAAGGCGACTGATGTGAGGTTGTGTATGGGGCGGGCAACCTACTCATGTAAAACTAACTGCCACAGAAACTACCACTCTAACAGCATGTGACTCCCTTGGTGCAGGCTTCCTGCAACAGAGCCAGCTGAAGTGGACGGTTCCATGCTCTGAAAGGAGTGAAAAAGAAAACGAAAGAACAAACAAATGTTTACAATTAAAATTTGTGTAAAAAAAAAAGTTTTAAAATCAACTATTGCTGGTGTTAAATGAGTGTACAATGTGAAGAGCCTGGAGGAAAAGTACAACAACATCCGTCCTATCAAACAGATCAAAACACAAAGGGCTGAAGACCTTGGTATTCTGTTGACTACGACCAGAAGGTGGTTCAAACTGAAAGCTGCAAGACAATAGTGGATACATGAATAAACCAACAACAATTATGCTAATCATCCTGTATGTTATACGCAGTCATTAGGCATCTGTTTTTGTTCAAGAGCTGAAATAGGCAGAACATACATAATTAACACGGTGAAAAGTCCAGATCTTGAACATATTATGAATATGTGTCAATTTGAATATTTTGATAACACATCTTCAGGTTTCAATTAAGTGCACTACACTGTATATACAGACTATTCCCGATCTATGACAGCTTTATGTTCTGATGACTCTGACATAAGTTGATATGGTCATAAGTTGGTAATCACTATATACCAGTGGTTCCCAAACTGTGGGCCCGGGCGCCCTGGTGCACCGTGGCTGGTTTACATGGGCGCCGCGAAGTATTCCAATATTTTTACTGAAATTACACTTAGCCAACGTGGTTTTAGAATCAGACCATTGATGTGTTGATGCGATGATAGGAAGGACATCTAACGAACACTGTACAAACCACTAACTGTTTCGCTTTTCAATAGTAATACTAGATGGCGCTCGATGTCAAAATTTAAACTCTGGGATTGTTCTAGTCACTGGACACATTTATGGTTGAAAATAATGTGGAGTGGACAAAGTGCGTTGGTGTCTGTACTGATGATGGTTGTGCGATGTCCGGCCGTTATGGAGGATTGCAGGCACTTATTCGAAGCAAAGCTCCGGATTCACTGTGGACCCATTGCATCATTCACAGAGAAGCACTC
Organism: Oreohelix idahoensis; assembly: GCA_024509875.1. NCBI lineage: Eukaryota > Metazoa > Mollusca > Gastropoda > Stylommatophora > Oreohelicidae > Oreohelix > Oreohelix idahoensis. The sequence goes on along the minus strand of JAMPIV010004857.1, from coordinate 228,326 downwards.
GCATCAAAGTATCCGAGTCCTCCACTGAATCTGGTCTTACAATGTGTGGTGAATGTGGTAAACTTTATAAAAACTCGGCCAGTGAAAGCAAGGTTTTTCAAAAAATTGTGTGAGGATATGGGAGCCGAATACACGTCTTTGTTGTACTACTGCTCTTCGTGATGGCTCTCTCATGGCAATGTATTGTCCCGTACGTTTGAATTACGGCAGGAAATGTACACTTTTCTTGAAGAGGAAAAACATGAATATGCCAAACACTTGTGGAAACAGACTTTTTGGTAAAACTAGCATACTTGTGTGATATCTTTGAAAAGTTAAATGCGTTGATATGATTGTTCCAAATTATTACTTTATTAATACTTTTTTATATAAATTGTTTGTGAATTTGAAATACGTGTTTCATTAATTTTTTTTTTAGTTAACCAACCTAACCGCACCAAATGCGCAGTGCAACTGTTAGGTAGGCTTATGTTCTGACTTGGGGCGCCGTGGAAAAATCCTGGTACACTAAGGGCGAAGTGAACCGAAAAGTTTGGGAACCACTGCTATATACTATATGAACCAAAAGGGTATGTTAGCTATTAACATTCTTGAATACTAAAATGTTTTGGTCTGTTTTGTTATATTTTAAATTAATTTAACTCTGTTTATAAAAAAATAATACAATTTACAAATTATACCATAATACACTGTACAAAATATAACATAATGGGATCGGTGACGTACGTACGGGTGGTCATACACCATAATCAAGAACAGTCTGTATATATACATGTGTCTGCGTGTGTGTGTATACATCCATGATACATACAAGATGTCCTTGTAAGATACAACCCATAAACCATTTATTGTGTGTAAGCATCTGTCTTCATTCAATGACAGAGTCCCCCCCCCCCCCCCCCCCCCCCCCCCCCCCCCCCAAATAATACCGCGAATGAGATAAACTATGTAAATAAACAACTTGAAATTCGCAATCTACTTACTTACTTAGTCATTCCTCGCCTACCCCCAGTGTAGAGGTTTGCCAAAGAGAGCGCCATACTATCCTTTCGGCTGCCTTTGAAATGGCACCACAAATTGGAGATAAAAACATTGGGCTGCAAAATAATTTTCCAATACAAACATTTATGTGTGAAAAAAAAAAAACAACAACAATACGAGGACAACAGTACTACCAAGCTAATGGCAGTCAACAAAGCTGATGCACAATAGTCAGCATGCACTGTACAACTTCAGCAAATAGAGGAAGAAATCTTACAGCAGGCACCCGACTTATTTTATTATTTATACACTTCTGCGCTTCAGTTTGAATGCTAAATGGGACACCCTATATATATATATATATATATATATATATATATATATATATATATATATATATATATATATATATATATATATATATATATATATATATATATATATATATATATATATATATATATATATATATATATATATACATATATTTATATATATATATAAGAAAACAAGGTAACAAGTACAGAAGAAAAAAAAACAATTACAGTACATAACCTCCTTCAGCAGAAAGCATATGGTAATCATTAAAAATAAAATGTCACCCATTAATGTAATCCAAAGTGCACATGATGCTACATGAAACACATAATAAATGAAATGAAAGAACTTATCAACGGAAAAGCCCATTATACATGTTTGAGCAAATGTAATATGCCATCATAACATTAGTCATAAACTGATAGCTAAGGTTATATCCCCTCTTTCCCGCAACAAAAAAAAACCAAAAAAGTGCAATAAAAATCGGGAGAAATTCTTACTTTGAATTGTCAAAATAATAAGCAGAAAATACTCATTTTGAAACTTGATTATGGTGATAATTCGGGAGGCCCAACAATATTGTGGGGAAAAAAATCTGAAGAAAATACTTTTTTGCAAACTTAAAATATGTTGATAGCTGAGGCCCAACAAAACTGTGAAAAAATAAAATAACAAATCCAGAGAAAATACTTTGAACTTATATTATGTTAAAGACTTCAGTCTCTCTACAATAAACTTACACACTTCATAGTTTTATATTTCTAACTATATGAAGTTATAGTTTATAAATTTCAATTGTTATAAACTTGAATAGTTCCACATCCTTTAACTGCTACAAGTTGATATACAGTAGAGGCTCGATTATCTGGAATTGCATTAACTGGGATAAAGATTAACTAGGATATAGATTAACCAAGCCAAATGCAAAAAGAAAAATAAATTAAAATAATTTGGAATAGAAGAAGGGGGGGCCACTGAAAAAGTACAGTGGATGACACTGTTATGTCATGCTGAAATCATATTAAGTATGTACGTATTCATAATATATAATAACATTATTTACAATATTAAGTAATTAACTCTGCCAAGGCTGGTCCCAAGCCTGTGCTGAGAAAGAAGGCAGGATTCTGATTGGATCATCTTCTTCTTCGTACACTCTCAGACGTCAACTTGAATATGTTCTTCTTCGTACACTCTCAGACGTCAACTTGAATATGTTCAAAGACAGCAGTGGTCAGTGTGAGGCTATTTCTATCTCCATAGAGCTTTTCCAGGAATGGTACTGATGATGGCCACACATGCTTTCTCTTTCTTCATATGTTGGGCATCTTTGAAGTAGATGTTCAGCTGTCATTTTATCGGTTCCACAGTCACACTCATCCTTAGTGTTCCTATCCTTAGCTTCTTCAAAAGGTGATATCTCAACTGTTGTGGCCCGTGCGGAATCTGAAGATTATCACTTGTTCTCTTCTGTTACTGGATCTGAATGCTTCATGCATCTAAGAAAGTAACGGGAAAAATCATGAACCAGCCAGACAGCCTGCATCGAGGCTGTGAGGAGGCAGCCCCTCCACCATACAAAGACACAACAGGCCAATCACCTGTTGATCATAAACTTAATTATAAGAAACCACACCTGTAAACCCCCAAGTAGAAGAGGAACAACTAAGTAAGTAGCAAACATTTAAACTATGATGAAATCAGGATGGAGGAATGAAGAGAAAAAGATGCAGTAACATGATATACATAATCAGTGTATCTATGCTGTGTATCATTCTTGCTACTATGTTTATGCCAAATGTATTAGGATAATCTGCTCAACTGTTCAGTTTTTTTGTTTGTTATACAATTTTTTTTATAGTGATTACCCAGGATTAAATATTTTCCCCTATCATCCCAGATAATCGAGAGCCTACTGTAGTTCACAGACACAATTCTCTATACACAGAGACAGTCCATGAATTTCAGTTTAACGATAAATGATTGTAGTTTACAGACTTGACAGATCTGCAGCAATGCATACAAAT